>PVKZ01007334.1:0-24271 GCA_004027375.1 Macroglossus sobrinus | reverse complement strand
TGTGACGTTTCTAAGCTTCGCGTCCTGGAAGGCCGCACACCTACGAATGTCAGTTATCCTGGGGTGAAGAGCAGACCCCTTGCTCCCCCAGTGAATAACGACAAAAGAGAAACAAGCCGTGAGAGCTACCTCTCGACTTGTGAAACGTTGTCTTCTTGGCTGACGTGAGTCAACTTCACCCTGGTGTCGTCCCTTTCTCACTGCCAGATAAAAGCTGAAGATGACCAGCCCCTCCCCGGGGTCCTCTTGTCCCTCAGCGGTGGCATGTTTCGTTCCAACCTCCTGACGCAGGACAATGGCATTCTGACGTTCTCAAACCTGGTAAGGCGTCCTGTCCCCGAGCTCCTGCGCGTCCCCCCCACGAGGGAGCGGGGACGCGGCGTGTGTGACGTCCGCATTGCTTGCTGACAGTGTGGGAACAGACAGCACAGCAGCGTGGAGTGTTTGGGGACTAAATGTGATCAGAATATTGCTTTCACAAGAACTTAATGCTGCTGATTCCCGTTCCCTCCCGCATGTGCTTCTTGTTTACTGGTCACCCACTTGTCACAGAGACAAGGTAATTAATGACACTGGCCACACCGGCTCCTGGCTCAGGCGTCCCTTTGCTTTACCGTAAGATCTCGTCTGTAATGATGAGTCTTGGTTGGCGGTTGGCTTGAGTTTCTTTTGCAAAGCACGCTCCATATAGTGGCGGACAGCACCCATTTTTTATTCCAGATAGAGTCTGAGCCCGTGGCTGGTGGGGGCTCAGGAGGTGCACATTCATTGTCCCTCTTGTCAGTCCTGGGAGTAAAGTGACTGTTGTAGGGACGTCACAGGCAGGCGGTGCGGTGTATCCAAATGACCACGTGCTCTGCAGTCGTGCACTCCCAAGTTCAAGTCTTCCCTCTGCTACTTGCATTTGCTGTGTCACCTCAGGCAAGTTACTTGGTCTCTCTGAGCCTCAGGTTTTTCATTTCTGACGTTCAAAGATGATTTTTATCTCTGAGTTCCTGAGGCACATGAGAATGACGGCGGCTATTATTAGAATCGTAATTGCTGTTTCTGTAACTGGGAGAGGTGTAGGTACCATTCCTGTCCGCAGTCCAAGGATGCCCTGCATCCCTTGTGGCATCATTCCGGTCCATCGTGACTTCAGTTGCCCGCTTTTAAGCCACACCTACGTGTGGACGCGGAGGCTCATTGTGGTTGTTCCTTGGCAGAGCCCTGGCCAGTATTACTTTAAACCCATGATGAAAGAGTTCCGGTTCGAGCCGTCCTCCCAAATGATCGAGGTGCAGGAGGGGCAGAACCTGAAGATCACCATCACCGGGTACCGGACGGCCTACAGGTAGGCAGCCCCGGCCCCAGCCCGCGTCCAGGCTGGGCTGTGCAGTCACACCCGGGCCGTCTGGATGCTTAGCCTGCCTTCGTACTGCGTACCTTGGGGAGCCGGGAAGATAAGATGTGAGGCCCACAGGTTTTTGACTGCCGTCCTTCTTATACTTCAAACTGACGATTCTGCCACAAAGCTCCTGCTTTGAGAGTGGCCTGCGAGAGCTAAAGTAGTTGCTTAAAAGTTTTATTTCTTAGAAAAGTTGGAAATGTGGATTAAATTGTTAAAAGGAGGAAATACATTCACTTGACTAAAACTTCAAAATGTTGAAAAGAGTATATAATGTATATAGATTTCCCTCCTGTCCTGTCTCCCAGTTACTCAGGTTTTCCAGTGTTTCTGAATTCTTCCAGAGAGAGTTTATGCAAATACTAGTGTGTGCGTGTGTGAATTGTATATATATTTACATTCAAAGACACACACACTTATGTATTTGTACATACATATAAAATTACTTAAGATGGAGATTAATCAGGAGTGGGTTCAGAAAAATGGCCCATTTTCAACCGAATATGTAGCATAAAAGAGGAAGTGATTTATTTCCATCTTATTGACTATTTCATTATTTAAAATAAAGCTTAACCAAAGTAAAGTAAATAGAGTAAAATAAAGCTTAGCCTTTTAAAATCACAGTTTTCTGGCGTGTCCCTTAAAATGTATGAGACTACAAATTGATGACATCCTCCTGGCTGGCTCAGGCTCGGCTCAGTTTGCAGGTGACCCAGCTAGACCTGAACTGCGTGGGTCACGGGGGCACAGTTCTCCACTGAGCTGTTTTGCACCGGAAACTGTTGGTAAATGCAGGCCCCCTTACCCAAAATCCTTCGTGCGCTTCGGGAAACTGCGGGAGCGTCACGTTCCGTTTCTCGTCTTGTCACTGCAGTTGCTATGGCACAATTTCTTCTCTGAACGGAGAGCCAGAGCAGGGCGTTGCCGTGGAGGCAGTGGGCCAGCACGACTGCGCCCTTTATGGCGAGGACACCGTGACAGACGAAGAGGGGAAGTTCAGATTGCGTGGACTGTTGGTGAGACTCGCAACTCGTTTCGTTAGGGGGTTTTTCATGCTGTGTCCAGAGGTATCTTGTGGTGCCCCCAGCACCGCTAGGCATGGGCTGGGCGGGAGGGCTGGGGAAGGCGGTAAGGTTCTAGAACCCTCCCAATTTCTTTCTTAACTGACATATCCTACGTTTTATTGAGCTGACACAGTGAGTTGGGGTTTTGTGGCAGAATGAAGTTGAAAGCCCGCAGGCTTGCTGCAACTTTTGCCTCACACTGGGTGGTTATGGCTCAGGCCTGGGCCCTCAAACCAAAGGCCCGTGGGGCGAGAAGGGAAGTGTGAGCAGCTGGGGAGTCTGGGTGCACGGTAGGGAGTGGTGGGGACTGCAGTGAACTGTGGAGGGGCGTGACCCACATGGGGGGGTGATAGACTGAGGGTGGCCACAGGGATCCAGTTTTTAAAAGAGGAGTCAGCAGTGCAGATTTCCAACTCCCAATTTTAGTTGTTAACAACTAATTAAAAAAAAAACAACAACCCTAAACTTCTTTGTGTAAGCCAATCAACTTATTTGTCTTTTTTGGCTGCAAAAGAACAAGGTTATATATAACATTTGGTTTAGGATTTATGGTGCTTTTTCCCTCAATTTTTATCTGTGCATTCATTCATTTGCTTGTTAATCAGACTCTCAGTGTGCACTGAAATGGCCAGAGAGAGAGAGTGTGGGTTGGATGGCCCTCGCAGGACGGGGCCACTTGGACTTGGAGTTGGGTCCCCAGCCTTTCAGGTTCACAAACGCGTATCCTTAGTTGACCGCAGAGACAGTCGTGCATCTCTTGGCAGTAGACGGCTCATTATAACGGAGTTTAAGCAACATGTCCAAAAAGATAAACTTTCAAAAGAGGTAAAAAGTACCACCTGGAATTGCCCCATTTAATGCAAAGTGGATGCTGTTTCGAAGGCTGCTCTGTCTGCAGTGGACACGATCACAGTGCACATTCTTTTAGGAGACCAGACCCGTATTATCCGTGCTTGTTTAAAAATAAACGGTCACGTTCTTGGGGTTCTCCCCTCTTGGGTGCGTATAGACAGCTGTGAACCCAGCTGTGCTGCCGGTGATCGGAAATCGGTCGTTTTAAAAGCTTTTTTTTTTTTTTTTTGAATCCAGCCTAGTATAAGTGATCTGTTATCCTTTGGGGCAAGATCCAGGTATTTTCTTTTAATAAATGTGTAAGAAAAAATAAATTCAGAAACTTACAAACAGTGAGTTTATTTATACTAAAGCGTTACTTTTAATCTGAAGTGTGGCTTGATTTTCAGTCTTCTAGAGATTCTCCTTTGAACTCATACCTCTCTGTCAGAGCTGCCACACTAGCCCATACAGCAGTATGAAAAACAAAACAAAAACCTCATTCCTTCGAGGCAATTTACCTCCATCTCTTGGAACATTGTCATCGTGTACTGGCTTTCTTAGACGAAAATACTGTCGTCTGCCAGAAATTATTTGAGTTAATATATGTACGTTCTCTATGTGTACAATGTCAAAAGAAAAGTTTTAGAGTGGTGACTTTTTTGGCAAACGTGATATGAACCTGTAAATTAGAGTAATAGCACAAAAAAGTATAAAGACGAAGATTTTTTAAAAAAAGGAAAAAACCCTGAAATCTCCCTTTTCGGAAATAAAATCTATGGTGAGCATGTGGCAGTGTCATTCCAGATATCATTTGATGCACATATACAGAGAGAGGGGCGGGATGGACAGCAAGGGAAGAAGAATTGTATCAGGATGAGAGCATATATCATGCTTGGAATAAGGAAAACATTTAGTTTTCCTTGGGTAGAAGTAAGTGAATGGGGATCGGAGGAATTGCAGATAAATGTTTCTTCATCAGCGTGCTTTTTAAAGGAACTCTCCAGAAGGCTGGTGGGCCCTGCCGAGTGGGGACCGAGGTGGGGCAGCAAAGCTCCCATCTGGTCAGGGCCCGCGGGCAGAACGGGCTCAGATCAGGTCGCGTGGGGTGAGCCTTTCTCCGGAGAAGTGACGCCTGTGCTTGTTTGCAGCCGGGGTGCGTGTACCACGTGCAGCTCAAGGCCGAAGGCAACGACCACATCGAGCGGGCCCTGCCCCACCACCGGCTGGTTGCGGTAAGGCCTGCCGTTCCCCCGCGGATCGGGGTGCGAGGGCGTCCTCGATCAGAGAGTCCTTTGGTGCCGTTCTGGCTGCCTGCCTTGCATCTGTTTTGGGGGATCTTCAAATCCTCATTAAGGGTCCTCTTAGAACAGTGCCATCTTCCCAAGCAGAGTCTTGCGACGGGTTTTTTAATGAACAGCGTGGCTGTCATGCATCCAGAGAAGGCATTTGAACTGTCGTTTCCCCTCTTCCCCCGCAAGCTCTGATCATCGCTCGGCGAGTGAAGGATCTTAGGGCACAAGTAGCATTTCCCATCAAGGGAGCGTGATAACGAGAACGTGGGCTTAATGCTGTTTCCCTGTGTTCATTCACGTGGCCTTGTTTTTCCCATCTGGTGGGCGGAGTCTTGAAATTTCAGATAATGTCTTAGCTGATTGATTCCCTAAAGAGGCAGCCCTCCAGGTCACAGGAAGTGGCTGGGAATCATTTAAAGTGAAGCTTTTCTCCAAGGACTAACTCTCCGCTGCTTCACTGGGGGGCTTGGGTGGGACAAAAGGGACTGCCTCTGTGCCTCTTGGTGGCCTTACTAGGTGGCATGAAGTTAGGGAGGGAGATGGGGAACCATTCAGGATGATTTGGCCTGGCAGGTGGGTTTTCCTGACGTCTTCATGGCATCTGGCATTTTAGACGGCCATGATGGCTACAGTTTACAGTTTTATATTTCCTTGCCGGATGACTTAGGCCAGGATCACAAGCAGTCGCGTGGACTGCCGCCTGGCAGGTATGAATGAGTGACAAATAGAGTGCACGGTCACCCAGATGGGGCAAACGCAGCTCAGCCCCTACTGATTGTGGCCAAGCGAAGACATCTCCCTCTTTTTCCAAAGGAAGCTGGAAAGCCTGGCTTTTTTGAATATGAAAAGTTTTTAAATGGTGGCAAGTAATTAAAACTAAGAAAATAAATGCTGTGTTTATCAAAATGTCTGTGAGCCAGGTGTAGCCAGCCCATCTACTTACTGTCGGTTTGTGACCTTGGACTTGGGCTACTTCTGTAGCGAACTTGGCTCTCTTAATAGAAGAAGTGAGCTTCATTGTGAAGCAGCCCCTGGGATGTCACCGCGGGAGCAGCAGAGCCTCTTCTGGCCTCCTGGGTACCAGCATTCTTTCTCTTTCTAGGTCGGGAATAACGACATCGACGACGTAAACATCATAGTTTTCCGGCAGATCAATCAGTTTGATTTAAGTGGCAACGTGATCACTTCCTCCGAGTATCTTTCCACGTTATGGGTAAGGCCAGTTTATTTTTATTTTTTACTTTTTTATTTTTTAGGCGAGGCAACCCTTGGTTGACCTGACAGATTGTAAGGACTTTGTCAGCTTACAGTCCCTGATTTTTTAATTTTTTACGCTTACAGCACCTGGTCTTCCTAGGTGGTCTCCCATCCAAGGACTAATCAGGCCCAACCCTGCTTAGCTTCCGAGATCAGATGGGATCGGGCTTGCTCAGTGTAGCATGGCCATAAACAAGGCCAGTTTTTTTAGGTGAAAATAATCGTGTACTTTTCGGCTTTGAGGTGAGTCAGAGCAGGATGTCCAGGCCTGTCTAGCGCTGGCTTTAGGGCCCTATAGGTGGGGATGCTGAGGGTTGAGGCTGAGATTTGAGAAGCTTCGATCCCAGCACGTATCTGGGGGAATGATTGCTGACTGCGGGCGAGGAATGCCGTCCAGTTTCAGATCACCATTTTGCTGGCAGTGTATATCTTTGGAAGCATCGCAGTAGAAGCCTAATGAATGAATGATCAGTACGATCTGGAGTCTAAAACAGAAAGGCCATTTTAAGGAAGAGTGCCTCCTAACTGTTTAAATTCTGTCTGAGGTGGAGGTGGTGGGCAGTGAGCCAAAACCCAGATGGTCTGGGCCGTCACTTGTCACTGGTGGTTACTCACCTTGTCGCCTTGGGCTGTCACTTCATTCCCATGGACCTCGGTTCCGTCCCTCCCTCCGTAAAGCCAAGGGGGTTGGACTCGGTGACCTCTTGAGGTCTCCTCAAGCTCTTAACAAGACGTCCACGTTAGTGATTAATGCAGAAGTGTGTACCGTGCCCTGCGACCCTGTGAAAGATGTTAATGAATTGGCACAGGAGTGGAATTCTCAGAGGGACTCAGAACCTTAGGCCGCGGAGTGCTGGACTTGGGTGAGAATGTACACTTAGGTTTTAACTCACCTCCGCCCTGCCCTTCAGTTAGGGGTCGCAGGCATGCTGCCCATGTGGGCCAGACAGGTAAGCCCAGGGAGTGAGGAGGGCTGGGTGGGTGCGGGGCACACTGGAGAACCCATGTCCCTGTACAGGGGGGCAGATGGGAGGGGACGGTGCCACTCCGCTCCCTCTGTTTGCCGTCCTGTTGGTATTCTGGACCAGGGTTAACATCATTTTCCAGAGAATCCGGCAGTTAGGGTTTTTCAAAGTCACCCGATTTTTAAATGTAGGCAGTGAATTCACATTTACTTAGAACACGTACAGGTTAAAAGAACTCAGATGTGGTTTTTGCTGGGACCCATTGGTCCTGTGACTTTTGTTTTAGGAAAACTCCTCCTGACTTGTGTGTGATTAGAAAGTGTCAGCGTGGGCCCCGGCGAGGGGCGGCTCTGGCGCTCTGCTGTGGGGGGTGCAGGATGGACCCCCCGGCGTTAGCATCAGTCAGCACTATTAGGCCCCATCTCCAGGCCGGGGAGAAGGAAGGGCCAGAGACAAGCACAAAACTGCTTCTGGAAGCAGCCTGGCGAACCAAAGGCAGCATGGGACCGCGTTTCAAGTTTAACAGATGCTTGTGGAGTTAGATGACAGCACATGGAGAGGCAGTGCCAGGGGAGCGACACCCACTGGTTGCATGCCTGGCATACCATAGATACGTTAGAATCTGTTTTGTTAACATCTTTACCATTTTGAGTGTCAGCGTAAGCCGTCAGCATCCGTCACGTCGCGCACTTGCGGAGTCGTGGAGGGCCGAGGACTGCCTCGCGCGTGGCCCGCCGGAGGCCGGCTTCTCTCTCACACATCCGGGCTTCCCCGGCCTTGCCCCGCGTGCCTCAGTTCACTGGGCCGCCCTGCTTTGTTTTGCCCTGCAGGTGAAGCTGTACAAGAGCGAAAACCTCGACAACCCCGTGCAGACGGTGTCCCTCGGCCAGTCCCTCTTCTTCCACTTCCCGCCGCTGCTCAGAGACGGCCAGGTAACGGCCCGGTAACGGCCCGGTAACGGCCCGGCGCCGCCCGCTTGTCTGTGTGCGTCTCAGCGCCACTGTCGTTATGGAGGCCCCGTTCTCTCGTTTTCTCCCCGAATCCCGCTCTGTAGAAACGGTCGACGGCGCCCTCTCTGAATCAGAGGAGGTTGGCTTCTGTTTGTGATGATTTTTTTTCTTAATCAGTGTTTTTTCCATTTACAAAAATAATACACATTCATGGCAGGAGACTCAGGGAAGAAAGTCAGACACAACCCCATCATCCAGAGGTGTCGATAGGTACCTGTTGGTCTTTTTTCAGTGTGTGCACACGTGTCTGTGTAAGTGTGAACATACAGATGTGTTTATGTGAATAATTCAGAGCTGGGACTGTGTCGTACGTTATTTTGTGAGGCGTGCTTTTCACTGAAGACTGTGTCACAGATCTTTTCCCCATCATCAAATCATCTATAACACGATTTTTAATGTTTGCACAATATCTATAACATCGGAAACACCCTAATTGATTTAACCAGGTCCCCAGTGTCAGACATCATGTACTGATTATGGAATGTTTATCATCAACTCGAGCTGAACAGAGCAAACTGTTGTAGCTGGCCTGGTGGGAGCGACCTTTGCAAAGAATTCGATTCCTCTCTGGAGGACTTAGCCCGGGGGTGTCAGGCGTGGGCCTGTTGTGTGACTTTCCCTCTCCGGCTTCTCACCACCTGCCACAGGGATGACATACTATGTCCTTTCTCGGTGTGGCATGGTTATACAGTAACGAAATAGGTTGTGACGGGATTTGGGGGTTCCTCCCCATTTCTGCAGATGCCCTCTGAAATACATGCTTTAGGCAGTTCGGGCTCTGGGGTCAGACCTCACCTGGGCTCCAGGCCTGCCCTGCACCTGGCTGGCTGAGTGACCCTGGGCAAGTCACTCTCAAATTCTTCAGGCCTCGCACGCCCCATCTGTAGGTCTGGGTGGTCACCCCAATCTTGCCGGTGGCCGAGAGCAGAGCAGGTGTCGGCCTGGCGCGCGGGCTCGGCACGCAGGGCCGTGACCGTCCCTGGGACCCTTCCAGAGCTGCTGTGTTCTTACAGTGCGCCCGTTAGTGAGCCACTGCAGTGTCGTCCTTGCAAAGTCACCCTCGTTTTGGCTTGCAGACCGTCTTCCCCAGTTTGCTCGCGTACCTCCCTCATCCATATTGGCTCGTTAGGACTTCCGGTGTTGCATAAAGCCAGGTCCTCAAAGGGCCATGATTGTCGTAGTTGAACACGCTCATAAAAAGTGCCACGGGCCTCGTAAGCTGTATCAGAAGACATGGTCTCAGGGACGCTGGGGACACACCATTGTCACTGACAGAATAAATAGCCCACTGAGGTTTAGCACTCTGTAGTTAGCGACTTTGGTTTAGATGCGTGAACTTGGGGATTTCATTAACGACATAAAGTCCTTCACATCACAGCCACACGTGAGGTTTTAGTTTTCCTGTGCTTTGCCCAGACTGCCCTTTCCGAAACGACCTCTTGCTTGTGTGCAGAATTACGTCGTGCTTCTGGACTCCACGCTGCCCAGGTCCCAGTACGACTACGTGTTGCCTCAAGTTTCTTTCAGCGCAGTGGGCTACCATAAGCACATCACCTTGATTTTTAATCCCACGGTAAGGATAGCCCTCGGGGCTGGTGGGGGAAGGCGGACTTACACACCCTGTGCTTGAGGTGTGGGCAGAGGGAGGTCAGCGGTTCAGAGGAGCCTCAGTGTGGTCCCTGGAGCATCCCGGGCCCTGGAGCATTCCTGGCCCTGGAGCGTCCTGGGCCCTGTAGCATCCTGGGTCCTGCATCCCGGGCCCTGGAGCATCCCTGGCCCTGGAGCATCCTGGGCCCTGTAGCATCCCGGGTCCTGCATCCCGGGCCCTGGAGCATCCCAGGCCCTGGAGCATCCCGGGCCCTGGAGCATCCTGGGCCCTGTAGCATCCTGGGTCCTGCATCCCGGGCCCTGGAGCATCCTGGGTCCTGCATCATCCCGGGCGCTGGAGCATCCCAGGCGCTGGAGCATCCTGGGCCCCGGAGCATCCCGGGCCCTGGAGCATCCCGGGTCCTGCATCCCGGGCCCCGGAGCATCCCGGGCCCTGTAGCATCCCAGGTCCTGCATCCTGGGCCCTGGAGCATCCTGGGCCCCGTAGCATCCTAGGTCCTACATCCCGGATTTCCCCAGGCACATTTCTAGTTGTCCTGGCCCCGATACCTTCGTGCTTTTGAGGAGGAGACTGGCGATGCGGGGGCTGGGATTGTTTAGGCCAGTGGCTCAAGTGTGGCTTTCGGGGAGGAAGGTTACCACTTAGCCACTGCGTCGTGATTGGTGGCTTTGTGGTCCTCCAGGAGGCACCAAACTCCTAGAACCAGCTGCCAATTTATAGGACACATATAGGGGACGCAGCAGCATGTAATGGATACCACAACATAAAGGTGGTGGGAAACTGCAGGTCAGCAGTCTGGAACCTGGCTTTTGTGACAGTGCAAGAGAAAAAAATCGTACGGGCAGTACCTGTGGATTAAAAGAAATTTACTCAGTGTTTGTGAGACAGTTGCCATGTGTGGACCTTACTAGGTCTCGTGTCAGACGTACTAAGACATGTGGCCTGTGTTCTGACTGGCCCAGGTGAAAGGTGAGGGCTCTTTTGGAAGAAAACGTGAATGGCCTCTGGGGTACAAGTAGCAGCTACTCCGTCTCACTAGGCGTAATCTTGGGGACGAGCCCGTTCGTCACGGTGTGCCTGAGCCCAGGACAGTGTGCATCTGGGACTCCCTGAATGAGGCTCTTTGCTTCTCGACCACAGAGTCTCCCTGCTCTCCACAGCGCTTAGGGTCCTTGAGTTAGACGGTGGACATTCAGGGGGCGAGGGACGTTGTGGTGGCCGCTGTTTCTGAGTGGCGGAGCCGGACGTGAGTTTGGCTAGTGGAGGGCGCATCTGGAAATCTGTCCGAGTTGCCTTAGCTCCTTGCTTTGGAGAGGGAGAGTTTGGGATGCGTGGGGTCGCCTGGTGTCGGGGTGGCCAGTCTGGAAGGCTGGGGGGTCACGGCGGTGGAACGGCGGGTGGCAGACAAGTGACAGTGCTCTTGGTGTTCGCAGAGGAAACTGCCCGAGCAGGACATCGCGCAGGGCTCCTACATCGCCCTGCCTCTGACGCTGCTCGTCCTGCTGGCCGGCTACAACCACGATAAGGTAGGGACACCGGGAACCTCATGTGAAAGCGCACGTGTCCGCGAGTGATCCCTCGCGGCTGCGAAGTGACAGGAGAATCTCCAGTGTCGTAGAAAGGACAACATTTTAGGGTTAGAAGGGCCTGTGAAGGCCCCGAGTGCAGCCCCTGCCCTCCTGTCGAGGCCATAAGTATCGTGTAGCATCTCTCCTGACCCCTAAATCTTGGGTACTCCCAGGCAGCGGTCCCCAGCCTTTCTGGCACCTGGGACCGGTGCTCCTATGAGCATCTAATGCCTGATTATCTGAGGTGGAGCTGAGAAGGTGATGCTGGTGCTGGGAAGTGGCTGCAAATGCAGATGGAGCTTCGCTCACTTGCCCACTGCTCCCCTGCTGCGCAGCCCGGTTCCTAACAGGCCATGGACTGGTACTGAGCCGCGGCCTGGGGGGGTCAGGGACCCCTGCTCCCAGAGAGAGCCAGCCTGTCTCTGCTGTGTCCCCAGTGCGAGGCCGCCTCGCTCGGAGCTGAGGTCCCCCCATTAGCACGCAGTGGCGCCCGGGCCTGCGGAAGGCGGTGAGCCAATGGTGGGACTCCGGTGTCAGTCCCCTTGCCTCCCCCCCTCTCTCATCCTCTGCCTTTCTTTCCAGCTCATTCCCTTGCTGTTGCAGTTGACAAGTCGGCTGCAGGGCGTCCGGGCTCTTGGCCAGACGGCGTCTGACAGCAGCGGCCCGGAAGATGCGAAGCGACAAGCCAAGAAACAGAAGACGAGGCGGACGTGAGGAGGCGGGGCGCTGAGGGCCCAGTGGGGACGGCCGCGGCTCACTGCCCCTCGTCCCCGCACCTCTGTCGGCGTCGCCACTGGCGCCCGTCTCTCTCCCCCCGTGCCCGGCCCTCGGGTGCAGTGCGACCAATAGACCCTCCTGTCACTCTGCTGAGCACAACTCATCGTCCGAGTTGAAGATAATTTATTATTATTATTATTATTTTGTCAGAGAGGTATTTAAGCCGTGTCGATGGTGCGAGAATGTAGTTCTTACCCCTTGAGCATTCGTTTGAGAGAGGAATTCTAGCAAGCGTGGGTTTGGGGCCTCTTGTGAAATACCTGTTGGAGTCACGTTCTCCCTTGTCCCGTTGCATCCGGGGGCCCTGCTGGAGACGGCGCAGCGCGTGTCTGCTGCCAGGAGGGTGTGTGAGGAGGTAGAGCCAATAAAGTTACCTGCTCATGCGTGTTGCAGCTCATCTCGGGGGTGTTTCTTGGACGACACGACGTAGTGCCAGGCTCACGGACCGAGACGCTTGGAGGGGACACGCAGGTCCCGAGTCAAGGGCTGGGACAAGGAAGTCCTCAGCGAAGACTTTCTTGGGGATCCACAGCAGCTGTCTGTTGGCTTCCGTGGTGGTGACACGGGAGATGGGGGTGGGGTGCTCGTGGCAAAACAGAACGTCCCCACCCTGTCCCCAGGAGCTCACTGGGACTGCAGGAGTGTGTGCTCATGGTTCTGGAGGAGCCAGAAAGATGGCGTTTTATGCGAAATCTTCCAAGTTTTAAACATTAGCAACATTCAGTTTTTTAAAAACCTCGCGTTTTTGGCCACACAGAACGTGTGTGACAGATGGGTAAGGCCTGGAGGCCGCTGGTTCGCACGAGGGATCCGCAGACACTCACAGCATTTGAACGGTGTTAAGTCCTTTCCTACAGGGAGTAATCAGCTATGTCGTATGGGAGGAGGGGACACATCCATCCAGCATCTGTTGAGCACCACTGGGGACAGGCACTGGGGACGTGTATGAAGGGAGAGAGTAGATGACACTTGTTCCTGGTGTCCCCATGCTCGACACATAGTGGGCATTCTGTAAGCAGTGAGTGCTGCACGAACGGGGGGTCACAGCACGTCTGCCCCCATGGAGCGCGCACCCCATCGTTGGGCAGGAGACCAGGTGGTAAGCGGACAAGGGCAGTGCAGGGAGCCGAGGGCCTCCTGGTGGAGGAAGCCCAGGTGGCCGTGGGGGCACCGAGCAGAGGTGCGTTCCCACTGGAGGGCTTCGGGAAGCTTCCTGGATGTGACGTTTGTGTCAAGTCTGGCAGGGTACTGAATGGAGAGAGGAGGAACAGGGCAGGAGGTCGTGTGCAGGGGGTGACACCAGTGCGGAAGGCGAGCTTGGGGGTGTCTGGCTCTCGGTGGCCACGTGGACGCTTGCTGTGTCCATCTAGTGGCTGCTGGGCTCTTTGCCATTTCACCGGTTTGCTTTTTTACCATGGAAGGAAGTAAACTCTTGGAGGTCTGGGACAGATGAGCTACGTAATCCATGTTTATGGAATGTTTTCTCACTGTTCTTCCAAGTGGACACGCAGTAACATCCCTTTTAAATGTTAATGGGGCTTTTTATTGACAGGTGTAAAGGTTAAGATCTTGGGAAAGAGACAACTAAATGTCAGGACGATCCATCCAGTTCCAGAAGCTGCCATTAAGGGGCAGTGTTCCCCCATCGCTGGCTCCAGGTCACCTCCGGGTGTCGCTGGGACTTGGGCTCTGTCCCTGGAAGGAAGCTGGGCTGTTCCTCGTCCATTTGGGAGTCGGGCCTGCTCTGTCGTCCGTCACTGGCTTCGTTTTCCGGCAGTCTCGGGACCAGTCCGATCCCGAGGAGGTCTCAGTGTTAATGGCGATCGGGACTTCGATTGGGGCAAAAGTTACATGGCAGATATTTTTTTTTCCCTGAACAAATTTGTAATGTCTAAAATGCTTTTCAAAGAACTCGTGTTCCTTGCACATTTTTGCTGATTAAAGGGGCCGTCAATTCTCAACGCAGACACCTGTATAGACAGATCTTTACGAAAGCGTCTCTCTAAGATGCTGGCTTTACCTTAGTCGTCTCCTCTGGGTTTTCGAGTTCTGAATTGTTTCGACCAACCAGCAAGGATTGTCGGCGGTGACGGGATGGGGCTGGCTGCAGGTGGGCGCGGGTGTGTGCGTGTGCAGGTGGGAGGGGCTGGCGGCTGCACAGAAGGACGGAGGGACGAGGCCGTGCCTGTGCCTAACTCCAGCGGTCTGATTGTGAGCAGAGAAGGTTCCTGAAATTGGGCCGAGGTGACTGCTTGCCATTCTGAGTCCAGCAGGGGAGACCAGCCTTCCCTGGGCGGCCGCTGCGTGGCGGGCGCAGTGCTGAGCCCTCTCGTGCACGGGCTGTCCGACCGTCGTGACCTCATGAGGTGCATGTCCCTTCAGTCCCATCTGACAGCGAGGAAACGGAGATGTCAAGATCTGGCAGTCACGAAGTGGCAGAGCTGGGCTTTGAACCCAGGTCCTAACCCCTAGGCATCGTTGCCCCTGCCATGCAAAATGAGACAGTGCAGTTGGTTACATGCCAGGTTGTCCGGGGATAAATCAGGGGATTAGAAAAATGAATGTCATGTGCAGGAGGTGTGGGCACAAGCTGTGACGAAGTCAGTAGAGGCAGAGTGACGTGGAGTCATCTGTGCAGTGGAGGGTCGGGTCACGGGAAGGATTTTGATGACAGAGGACCTTTCAAGTAGTTGTTCTATCAGTGTTGTTTCTGGAACCAAAAGCTAGGTGACTAAACGCTTAAATCCGGTCCCTTTAATAGGCAAGATGGTCCTTAAAAGCTGGATGAACATGAGGAGGAGAGTCGGGAAGGGTGTGGGGGACACGGCGGGCATGGTGGCATTCTGCGTGGTCCAGGCTGAGTGTTCACTGGGTGTCCTCTGTGTTTCCAGTCCCTTGCACATGGGGGCGTGCTTGGGACAGGTACCCGCCTCGAGATGGTCCCCAGTGATGGACACCGCCCTGCGTGGTCCCCTCCCACACTGAATCAGGGCTGGCCCTGTGTGATGAATGGAATAGGGCAGACGTGAGTGAGGACATGAGACCTCTCCGGCTAAGTCACAGAAGGTGTGGCACTGCTCACGCTGGTTCGGGAAGGAGGAGGTGGGCAGCCGCCTGCAGTGAGGATGCTCGGGCAGTCCGCGGAGCTGAGGCCTGTACCAGCTGCCTGCTGGCCCTGGTCCAGCCTCTAGATGACTGCAGCCCCTGCTGCCCTGGACTGCTACCGCTTCAGACACGCCACATGAGTACTCCCCAGCTGTGCTCTTCCCGAACTCCTCACCCACAGAATATGTGAACGTAGTACGTGGCTGTGTTAGGCCTCTGCATTTTGGGGTAACTTGTTATCCAGCATCAGGTAACTGGAACGGTTATCTGTAAATGTCTGTTACGTGAGTGGATGGGCTGCGAGCCTCCCAGCAAACTGGCCTGTGTCTACTCGTGTGTTAGTCAAGGCTCTTTAAGTTTGACTCATAGAAGCTCAACTCCAGCCAGCTTAAGCAAAACAGGGCATTTCACCGACGACATACTTGAGCAGTCGAGCACCTGGCTGTGTCCAGGGCTGGGTCAGGGTCTGTCTCTGTCTCCCGGCTCTGCTTCTCTGTGTGCCGGCCTCGTTCTTTCCTCCCTCGAGGCCCCACGCCAGCTCTCCTGGATCCGCTCTGAAAGACCACTCTGCCAGGAACTGACAGACATGTCAGCCAGGCCCAGGGCTGTTGATTCAGTCACTGCTCAGTCTGGGGCAGGCGCAGGGGCAGGGACAGATGCTGGGTGCATACCTGCCAAGGTGGAGATGATGATAGGTCACCACTGGGAGCAGAGTTTCGGGGACACTGGCTTCTGGCCTTTGCCGGTTGGTTCTGCTCCCGTCGCCCGCAGCTTCGGGCCTCACACCACCCCAGGTTGCAGGCTGAGCCGAAGGAGGGCGTCCATCTCGCAGCAGGGGGGCACCGCCGTCTCTGGGGCCTGGCCAGCCCCAAGCCACCCTGTGTCTGTGCCACGGGTGGCTCCTGCGACCTGGGCGCTGCATTTTCTAAGGAACTAGTGGTCCTAGGTGGACAAAACCAACAGAAGTCAGCTCTATTCCCTACAAAGCTTGACAAGGCCTGGTCAAAATCAGCCACCATTTCTGGCTTTTACTTTTTATTAGCAAAATGACCATGATATTATCATGACATGCTAGAGGAGGGAAGAGACTCATGTTTCTGTGGGCCTACTGTGTGCTAGGGCCAGGAGGTACAATATGATCTTTTTTCTATCCCCTTCTCCGTCGGAGCAAGTGTTGGTGCTTCGTGATACAGTGGTGGGATTGTGGTTGGATCACGGATGTTGGGACTCCACCCCTTCTGCTGTACCGTACGCCTGGGGTGGTTCAAGATGCCGCCGATGTACACGTCCTTTTGGATGAGAGAATTTTTTCACTGTTCCACTCTTGGATGACACAGCAGCCCATCTTGCAGTTGCTTTTTGGAACTGGAGGATTTTGTGAAATAGATGACTGCATTGGAACAAGTAGTCCCCAAATCTGTGCAGAATCGATGCCTCCAGAGACGGATGGCAGCCCCTCCCTGTCTGGTCTCTGCAGGGGAGGCAGCTGGCAAGAGGAAGGGAGCAGACAGCTGCGGCGTTTTCATCCTGTTTCTGTTTTTTGAGCCGAGCGGGAGAGGTGGCAAACAGCTGCTGAGCCATCAGACTCGGGGTGGGCCTCTCTTGCTGCTTTTCATGGGCTGAGGTGGGCAGGAAGATGGAAAGAGAACATTTTGCTGCCTACTAAAAATGCCGCTTCCCTCTCAGTTTCAAGAATGCCTCACCTAAGTGATGATTGATACTCAGTTATGATGGCAACGAACTGTTCACATATGGAGACCTAAGACTTGTATTAGTCGGGTACAGGGTTAGCAAACTGTGGCCCTCAGGCCAAATCTCTTCTAACCTGTTTTCATAAATAAAGTATCATGGGAACATAGCCACACCCATTCGTTTACAGATCGTCCCTGCCTGTTTGCGCCCTACAATGGCAAGAACTATATGACCTACAAAGTTCACATTATTTACTCTCTGGCCCATTCTAGAAAAAGTTTGCTGGCAACTAGTCCAGTAGGTGCTTCGTTAAAGTTTGAGCTTTGCGAGGAATCATTCATTCACTCAACAAGTATCAACTGAGCATCTGGTCCTTGCCAGGCACCTGCTCGTGGACTGAGTGTTGAGGACACCCAGCATGGTGCTGATGGGAGAGAGGGGACAGCAGACAAATAGATGAGAATTTCTTAGATACTTGATAAGTGTTAAAAATAAAAAAATGAACAGGGCAATGTGGCAGAGGGTGATCAGTATCAGGGAAGGCCACTCGGAGGAGGTGGCATTTGAGCCAGTTATGTAAAAGTCTGGAAGAAGAGCTGCCAGGTGGAGGGGACAGTGATGGCATAGGTTTCTTGAGTTTGAGGAACAGCTCTGCAGGGGATAGTTCGACCTTCAGAGGACGGCCTCCAAGGAGACAGACAAGACGTGGCCCATGAGGTGGGGGTGATACGGGCATAAGGTGAGTGGTTATCACAGAGATCGTGTGGCTTACAAAATATTACTACCTGTCTTGCCCTTTACAGAAAAAGTTTGCCCACCCCTGGATTGGCGACACAAGCAGAAGGGCGAGAAATCTTATTTGGGGACAAGTCGGGCCTTTGACAACAGAGCACACAGCCTGCCTCTTTGGGACTGACATGGATCATTAATATTGAATGTTTATGACCTCACTGCGTCAGGATGTGTCTTAATTGCTGCTGCCTCTTGTAGCCCGGGTCGGGGCGGCCCGTCTTCATCGGCTTTCTGCGGCTTCAGAGCATATTGATTCTGTGAAAGGCACATCTCTCTGAAGAGAGCCTCTCCTGACATGACAGGGGATCACACCTCGCTTGTTTCCCGTCCCTCTCGTTCCCCTCTGAACACGATGGAATCATGATTCCGGCATCACCGAGGGACCCTCGTGTCTCTTGGAAGCAGGGCTTCCTTCCTTTTTGCTTGTTTTCTTGTTTGATCTCTTTCAAGCCGGTGAGACAGAGTGGAAATATCTCCCTGGCTATGGAGCCAGAAAGGTCGAGTGCGGGCCCTGCCTCTGTTAGTTATGGGACCGTGCGACTTCAGGAGAAGTGTTTAATGTCCCTGAACCGTAGGCTGTCTGCAGTAACATGGGGATAATGGTGGCATCACAAGCAGTTGCGAGGGGCCCGTGAGATGCTCGTGGAGCGACAGCTGTAGGGTTCGATTCCTAGCATAATCTCTTGGCTGAGGTGGGGTTGACATTCAGCTGATCCCCATGGGTGTGGCAGTGCCCGTATGTTACAGTGAACCATGGGGTTGATCACAGTGTCATTCTGATCGGTCGGGGCCCATGGCATGACAAATGTTCATTCAGCATTTTGAAAGCTGTCAAAACGGGTAGAGACGAATTTTCCCTTTCCTTCCATTGGTCTGCGCCGATGCAGACACTGCCGGGGTCCTACCCGGGTCGCCTTTACCTGACCAGTGCCCCTTTCTGCTGCCGCTGTGAGTGCCGGCTGCCGAGAGCTCACAGCTGTTCCCTTCTCTGGAGAATGGCCCTCTCCAGATGGGAGAGGACGCCGTGGCCCGATGACTGACTGAGCAGTGGGAATTGCCGGCCCCTGCCTCGCAGGGGTGCAGTCTGGGTTCCCGCGTTCCCGTGGGCTCAGGCCGAGGCTGGATGCTGGAGACCACATGCTCACTGGGCTCTCCACCCCGTTTCCTGTGGCCCTCACTTCCCTTCTCCCGAGAGCCGTCCCTTAGGAGCACCCAGACCCCCCCCCCCCATCCTGTCTCTGGCTGTGCCTCTAGGAAACCTGGCTGTCTGTGTCCTGTTGTTATAGCTCTAGCGCTTTCTGCAGTTGCCAGGACAGTGACTGATCTTTGGGGAGCCACGGGGGAAGGGTTTGGGGGACCATGTGCATGAGGCAGGTTTGGTGGGGTCTATAGGCAGGGACCCTGTGGGGGATGCAACTCAAGGGTGTTGTCAAATATCTTTATCCCCCTGACACATGCAAAAAATGTGGGCTCAGACTCCAGGGGTTGAGGGCCACACTGTGGCCCTGTTATCTGTTGTGTTGTCAGCAGCAGGTGTTGAGTTTGGAAGGAGTGTCTGTGTGTGTGTGAAGTGTGAATGCAGTTCTCTGTGTATGCATGCATTTGTGTGTGTGTGTGTGTGTGTGTGTGTGTGTGTGTGTGTGTGTGTGTGAGAAAGAGAGAGATTGAGCCTGGAGCCCTGCTCATTACCCCTGCCTGGCATGGTGTTCCCCTCTGCTGCTCTGGCCCCCTCGAGTGATGGACAGCTGGCACAGGAGGAAGGCACTGCAAGGCCTCGTTCATCAGGACTCTGAACCGTCCCTACCATATTGGGCCTTCTGGCCTCTTGGGCATGACTTAGTCTCTGCTGGCTCTGAGGGCCTTCCAGCCATGCCATCTGGAAATGTTCTCAGCCTGGGCACAGCCCACTAGCCACACTGCCTGCTCATCTGTGACTTCTCTGTCCAGGAAGAGAGGGTAGCCGGACCTGAGTGGGCACCAGGGATGGAGCTGTGTCTTGGGAAAGGCTGCTTTGGGGGTCTTCCTGGTTTGGGGACCTGGTTCTGCCACTCAGGTGCAGAGGACATTGGGCCAATGACTGCCCACCACGTGAGAGGTTAGGGGTGCTAGCCTCTCCCTGGGTTTGCCCAGGCTGGACCACCTCCACCTGGGTTATGGCTTGAGAGAGACATTAATGCTTGGAGCAGTGTCGAATTGGTTTGCAATCTTGTTTGCGAGGGTTAGAAACCCAGCTCGAGCTAACCCGGGCACATGTCTCCCGAATCCAAGGAGTGGCGGGATGCAGCTGGCTTCAGGGACACTTGGTACCGATGGCCACGCCCCCTTCTTCATCTTAGGTACAATACTAAGGCCTTTTTAATTTTCTCATTGATTCTCAAAACAAACTGAGGAGGACACTGAGGCTCAGAGCAGTTCAGTACTGAGATCACGCAGTAAGTGGTGTCCCTGAGACTTGAACTCAAGTCTTCCTGACTCTGAAGTGTGAACTCTTAACCACCAGACATTGTATCAGGGATTTAGTTGGGGGCGGCTAACCTGCTCTAACAAACAGGCCCAGACCGAATGGCATGTGCACGGCAATTTATTTCTGACGCGTGTTGCACCAGTTACACGTGGTTCTAGATGGAACGGGGAGAGATAAGTTTGCATCATGCAGAGTCATTTGGGGCACAGGCTCAGAGAGTCAGCCATCTCCAGCACAGGGATTCCAAGGTCACCTTAGAGACACGGCATGGTGTCTCTAAGACGCATGCACGGTAGGATTGTATGGGCCAGAGCAGGGAGTGACACATCATTTCCATTCCTCTTTCACTCATGGACTCAGGCGTGTTGGGAAGTCTGGTGGTTTGTATGTCCAGGAGGAAGGAAGGTCCACGTCTGATGAGCAGCCAGCAGTCTCCACCCCACATCATAGGCATTTCCATTATTTCTTGCTCTCTTCTGGTCCTTGTTCATAAGGAGTTTTCCTACTAGGAGCCATAATATGGATTCTCATTTTTATTTGATTTCTTTCATTTGTCATAATCCTTTTTCTGTGTGGCTCCACTGAGTTTTCATAATGATTATGGTTATTGGCTGTGTACACCAATTGTTGGACAGTTAGTTACATTTTTTTTTCGGATAATAATACAGACAAAACCCTTTATGTAAAACAAAACAAAACAAAACAAAACCTCTGCTACTGTTGAATTTTTTTTTTTTTAATTCTTAGGAGTGTGAATACCAAGTCAATCGAGTAAACATTTTTATGGCTTTTGACACACAAAACACCTTATTGCTTTCTAAAGGGTTTGTAGCTACCTACCATCATACTCAAAGCATTACCAGCATTGAGTGCTGAGTTTTTTCCTAATTTAGTTGTTGGGAAATGGTTCCTTAGTTTATTATGATAGGCTTTGAAGTAGGAAGTGTTTATGCCTTTGTATCTGGTCTAATTCATACCTGCTGTAATTATAGTCTCTTATTTTGTCTTTGGGGGTAACAGAATCATTTATTCACTTAACAAAAATGTAGAGAGTACCTGTTATGTGCCAGGCAATGGTTTAGGCTCTGGGCATATGGTGAATAATAATAATAAAAAAAAGACAAAGTCCTCACTCTCACAGAACTTTATATTCTAGTAGGAAGACAGGTATTGGTTCAGTAAACACACAAATAAATGGTATCATTTTAGTTAGTGGTTAGTGCCAAGAGGAAAACAGAACTGGGTGATGGGATGGGGACTGGTGTTGATTTCGGTTGTGGGGGGATTCAGGGAAGGCCTTTCTGAGAAGGTGCCATTGAAACCTGAGACTCTATGTGAATAAGAAGGAGCCAGTTGTCTAAAGAACTGAGGGAGGAGGATTCCAGATGGAGGGGACATGCAGAGGGCCCAGGGAAGGAAGAAGAATGGGAGTGGGGTCAAGGGTCAAGAGGAAGGAGCAAACAGGACAGTCAGGTGGGAGCACACTGAGTGCGAGAGAGAACGGTGACAGGAAAGATAAGTGAAATGGACAGGGATGAGGTCACATATGACTTTGCCATTTGGGATACAGCATTGAGATGTTTTCTAATGTCCCCTGGAAGCCACTGGGAGGGCTTTAAGCAGGGGAGGAAAATGATGTGATTGCCATTTCAAAAAAATGACTGTGGATGCCGTGGGGAGAAAGGACTGCAGAGCAGAGATTGGACGACTTCCCGTAAAAGGCCAGACATCAAATGCCTAAGGCCTTACGCACCATAAGGTCTCTATGGCAATGACTCAGCTCTGCCCTTGTGCAGAAAATACAGCTCTAGATGGTACCGACAGGAATGGATGCGACAGGAATGGATGTGGCTTTGTTCCAATAAACTTTATTGACAAAAACCAGGTGACTGGCTGGATTAGGCCCCAAGGCCATAGTTTGCTGATCTCTGTTGTAGAGGATTAAGAGCTCAGACAGAGTGACCAGCTGGGAGGTCACTCGGTTAATCCAAAGGAGACATGAATGGTGGCTTGGACCAGGCTGACAGAAATTGAAGTGCAGAGAAACAGATGGATGTGGGCTGTGCTTCGCAGGTCGGATGGTTGTGAACTGCTCTGCCTCGGGGAACCCTTGTGTCTTTTAAAGATGACTCTTGGAGAGATGCTGAATGTCTCACCTTACAGGCTTTTGGGGGCCAGATCCGAGTGGCGCCTCTAGTCAGGTGCTTGGAATGTGGGTACTCCAACCCCGGAGACCAAGTAACTTGTCTAAGTCACGTGGCTAAGGAGCGATGAGGTCAGGATTTGACCCTGGCCCTGGTGCCCCCATCACAGCCATGATGCTGTACCACCTCCCTGCTTTGTGAGGACCCTGCCTCACTCAGTCCAACCTGCATCTGATGCTCGGGGTTCTCCAGGATGCCTGTGGAGGGTGGAGTGGGGCGTGTGTGTGGAGCCTTTGCAGGAACGCTTCCAGTGTGAGGCCTCACCACTTCTCCAAGTCTCCCCTTCTTTCTTGAGAAAGTTCCAGATGTTTAACTGTACAACTTAACCCGAGTGTGGATTTGGGGGCTGGCCCCACCACTTACTGGCAATATAACCTTGGGCTTGTCACTTTTATCACTGAACCTCAGTTTCCTCACCTGTAAGCCAGGGCCAGCAGAGTCCCAGCTCGTGTTGCTGGGCTGGATAAGCGTCCAGCTGAGGGACCCGCCCACAGAATGGCAGGTGGCTCTTGGTACTAAAAATTCTCCTATGGATGGCACTCTTCCCAGATGTCACGTCTCCATAGCTTCTAGCTCCATCCTGCTAACTTATACTTTTAAAGGCTGTGTCTGTGACCTTCGAATATCTGTGTTCTGATCCACGAGGCATCCTTTTTTAATTGTTAACTTGGTTCGGCTTTATTTTTTGGTGAGGTTGGAGGAGTGCCTCTCGGAGGGCTGGTGCTCACTCAGAGCAGAGCCTGGTCCCCTGTTCAGGGACACATGTGTGTGGCTGCCAGAGCACTGCCGGGCACATATGGGCTGAAGGATGAAGTTCAAGATCTTCCATTCACTGTGAACTCCCAGGGACAGCCCTTCCCAGACCCTGGACCAGTGCCCACACACAGTAGGTGCTCAGTAAATATAAGCTGAACCGTTCAAACTACATTCACATTTCCACTTAGGAGAGGCTTGTCTGCCTGGGGTCTTAATACGATGCTGCTTAAGTATGGTTTGGGGACCAGTAACCATGTAATTTGTGGAGCTCAGCGTAAAATGGAAATATAGGCTAAAAAATGTTCAATAACATAAAGATGATGATAGCAGAGCATTAAACCAAGCGTGGGGCCCTTCTGAGCACAGGGCGCCTCACAGCTGCAGAGGTTGTATACCCATCAGGCTCCCAGCATCATCGCCACCTGAGAGATGCAGGCTCTGCCCCAGACCTACTGAGTGAGAACCTCTGGGGGCAGGGCCCAGAAAGCTTCCTGGTGACTCTCACGCACAGGAAGGTTTGAGCTCTGTCTTAATCTTTCAGCCTGGGAGGAAGTCACCGAGACTTGCTGAGCCTTGTTGGAGACAGAACCCTGCACGTGATGCTTCATTGGTGTGACCCAGGCCAGCATTTATCATGTAGTAGCCTCCGTTTTGGTGAGTGGCTCTGACAGAAGGAGCTGGTGGTGAAGTTGGTCTGGGACCAGGCACTTCATCTGCTCCACGTGTCGGATCCAGCGGCTTGCTCATCCTTCAAGTGCCCTTCTGCAGTGCCGAGCCCATCCATTGCCTTCGACACAGTGAAATGACTTCTTCACAGGCAGTGGCTGAATCCTGTCTAGGTCTGGTAATGTGGGACTCTTCACAAGCTGTTGGAAAAGTGGTGAGCTCCCCGTCATGGGAGCTGTGCAAGTAGAGGCTGGATGGTCACTGGGCAGGATGCTATCAGGAGGAAACCAGCACTCAGTGTGGGTCAGAATGGATGATTTTGAAGGTCCCTTTCAATGTGAATATCTGTCTCTCTAGCACTAGCTTCTCCTTTCTTTTCTCCAATGTCTGTTCACTACCACAATCTCTGCACAGTCCCAGGCTGAGAAGGAATAAGGATGAATAATACTCACCATGGTAGAATGTAATGACCATGAATTTTGGAGTCATATCTAACTGCGTTGCTATGAACTACCCTAGGTGACTTGGCATGTGTAGCAGACACATTATTTGCCCTCTGGCTTAGTGGTGTGCTGGAGTCGGCTAGTACGAGCTCGCAAGAGTCAGCTGTTAAATTTTCAGAAAATTTGCACAAATTTTCAAAAATTTTGCGAGCCAGTTGACACCAGGTTATTAGCTTGCAACTGGCCATAGCAGGAATATTTATACCACTAAATTAGCAAACGTTACAAATCAAGGCACTCATCCCTCCCTCCGTCCCTCCCTCCCTTCCTCTTTTCCTTCCTTCCTTCCTTCCTTCCTTCCTTC
The DNA here is from genome assembly GCA_004027375.1 of Macroglossus sobrinus. Lineage (NCBI taxonomy): Eukaryota > Metazoa > Chordata > Mammalia > Chiroptera > Pteropodidae > Macroglossus > Macroglossus sobrinus. Next base: position 22 of record PVKZ01007334.1, on the reverse strand, counting down.
CTTCCTTCCTTCCTTCCTTCCT
>PVKZ01007333.1:0-24293 GCA_004027375.1 Macroglossus sobrinus | reverse complement strand
CACACACACACACACACTATACACACCACACCACACACACAACACCACACATAACACACACACTATACACACCACACCACACACACACCACACATACCACACATATACCATATACACGGTCACCACACACACCACACTCCATGCACACACTCCACACACACACACACACACACCACACACACACACACACGGGACTGCGTCCTCCCCCAGGCAGAGCACGCCTGCAGCTGTCCGCATCTCCTCTGAGCAGGACGGGGGACAGCAGCTACAGAGCACCTCGAGGCCACCAGATGGCGATGAGTCCTTAAGGGAAATCATACACTTTGCAAGGCGTGGTGGCCAAAGTGAAGGGCCCGGGGGGACAGAAGGAGTGTGGAGCAGGAGAGTTAAGGACTGTTTCCACCGGCGCACATGTCTAGGGGCCGTGGAAAACTCTGAGATTTGAAAAGCTAACAGCTGGTCCTGGCTGCTATAAACGCTGGATTCATGAGTGGATTGACATGGGACGGGGGTGTTCGTATTGTCACCTGCAGGAGGGCTTGTAGGCTGTGGGGGAACAGTCACGTGCTCCATGAGACACCTCCTGTCACCCAAGGCCAGCGTGAGGGTATCGCACATTTAAACGTTAATCCTTCCAGCAAGAACCACGTGTCTCTTATCTGCCCAGCTTTATTCTGTGAGGAATTCAGGGCAAAGCAGAATCGTCTGGAAGTCAAACAGATCGGTACTTGAGATGAGTTTCGGTCCTGAGTAGCTATCATGGCTTAATTTGTGTGTCCACTTAGCTAGGCTGTTGCCCATTTGCTTTGGCAGACGGTCGCCTAGGTGTTTCTGTGAAGGGATTTCGTAGACGTGGTGTACGATCAGTTGACTTTAAGAAAAGGGGGTCACCCATAATGTGGGCGGGCCTCATGCCATCATTTGAAGGCCTTGAGAGCAAGGACTGAGGTTTCCCAAAGAAGAGGGGACTCTACCTCAAGACTGTAACCCAGAAACTCTGCCTGAGTCTGCAGCCTGCCAGCCTGCCCTACAGACTTTGAACTTGACCACTCTCATACCCCCATGAGCCAATCTCTTATAATAAACCCACGTGTTTTATGCACACGTCTGTATGTCCTATTGGTTCTCTCTCTCTCTGGAGAACCCTGACAGATATGCTATCTGTAGTCACCCTTAAGTGAATTACGTAACCTCTCAAAGCCGTGTTTTCTTCGTTTGTAATACGAGATTGTGACATCAAAAAGGTTTCATGAAACAGTGCATGCCCGACGCCCAGCCCAGAGCCTGACATTCACCGCGTAATCTGAACACAGTGGTTCCTTCTCCATCCATCCTCATCGCGACATGTATGCTCCCCACAGAGCTTCATCAGGCTGGGGACTAGATGTGCACCCTTGAAACGGCTGGTGCTAGAACACACACATCGTCACACACACAATTCGTTCTGTGTCGACGTACTGTTACGCAAACATCTGGCCGCAGGGCGTCTCCAGGGGCAATCCAAAGACTGGCCGCATTTGACCCAGAACGTGTTAAATCACCAGTCCCTGGGCCCCATCCCCGACCCACCGATTCCGAAACTGGGGGCTAGCGGGGTTCCACAGCACCCCGCGTTAGAGCAAGCTCCCCCAGGCGATACTGACTCACGCCACCGTTTGAGAACCACTGTTCTGCCAGCAGCACAAGACGGGGATTTGTGTTCACTGTTTGTCATCGTGTTTGTTCCCTGAGGTACCCCTAAGAACCTACAATAGCGCCTGAGCACCACGGGCACCCAACACACATCCGCCGAATGAATAGATTCCTGTGCCCGCTCCAGCAGGAACAATAGTCTGCTTTGTACCCAAATAATTTACACTTTACACAGAAGACGGGCTTTGTTCTCTGCCCTGGCTTCCTTTCTGCATGAGCGATGCTTCCGTGTTCAAAGGCGTATCTGTGCTGATAATTTTTGTAATTTCGGACCTACGCAAGTCATGAACTAGACATCTCCGTTATCAAAAGTACAAGTTAGTGTATCTTCCCCGCTGCTCAACTGGAGAGTGTTCCCATCCATCAATCTGTGATAATATCTGAACACGAAGCGTTTTAAAATTCCCTATTAGCACTCTGGATGCTTCAAATTCACACTGTTCCGTTTCACCATCAACCTCGAAATAAGCTAATAGACGTTGTTTACCTCCGTTTCCCCTCAAGGAAGCAAGGAGACCTAATCCAGTAGCGGTGTTCGGTACGCACTGCACGCATTACTGAAATTTCCACTGCTATTCACATCATCAAAAATATTCTCCCTGATTAAAAAGCGCAGGCTGGGACGTTTAGAACTTAGCAGAGACAGTGTAACCTAGCAGCCCGCCCAGCCCTAGGCAAGATGCTCCGTTACATCCTAGCACACCACAGATGTTCTTTCTAAAGATGCATAGGTCGACACATAGATACAGCCATACATAGATATAAATACATGTATTATTTATTTCTAATATGTTTATCATAAATACATATTTGTGATATTTTATATATGATAGGTGTATATTTATCATATATACTTATTGATATGTAAATATGTCAATAAATATATATATTTCACATTTATCAACATATTTACATATTTTTCTAATACAGATCACATCTTTTTGATATATAAATATATAGCCTATAAATATAAATGTATATTTATGTATTTGTATATTATATTTCTATATTTAAATATGCTTATATATTTTATATATTTATATATTTAAATATGAGTATACATTTAAATGTGTATATACTTACATATTTAAATATTTAAATATGCATATATGTGTAAATATATTTATATATTTCTATGTGCATATTTAAATATGCATATATTTATATATTTCCGATATATCCATCATACATTTATATTTATATTTGATATATATTGATATTTTATATCATATTTATGTAATATTCGTGATATTGATATATATCAAATATATATTGTTTCTAATATATTTATTATAGTTATAAATGATCTTTAAATCTTTTATAAATGATACATAAATATATCTTTATATGACAAATATGCTATAAATAAGTCATGTACATATATTCCCGCAAATGAGACAGTAATAGTTTTAAGGAAGTGAGACCAACAGAACAAGCTTCGCGGACACCAGTGTCTGAAAGGCTAGGCAGTGTTCTAACTCACCAGCAGGGGGCGGGCTGCGCCCAGCCAGTGGCCTTGGACTAGACCATCCCTTTGACGTGGCCGTGAAGGGGACAGTCCAGAAGGCTACTCTCTGAGGGGGCGGGAGTTTTCAGGGACTACGGGGCAAGTGAGTGTGATCAGGTGTTTGATTCAAATGGGAGAGGTGACACTGCAGAGCTGGCAGTCACCTGAAAGCAGTCACGTCTGAACGGAGCCTACTGTGTTTTCAGTAATTTATAGCAAATGGATCCTTTTTCGGAACACAGATTTAAATCAGCTTTTAGAATCGGGATACGCTTGTCCAATTATTAACTAAACAGGCGACACACATCAGCTTCCTGACGCAGGAAAGGTAACACGCTTGCGAGCGGGCTGTCTGTCTGGTCTGACTCACGTGTGTGGGAACCGTGTGTCCCAGACACACATTTTAAAAGCTCCGTGAGAGCACTCCGAGTCACCTGTGCTCTGTGAAGACACAGTTGTGAGGCCAAGCCGGGCCTCCACTGGTCTTTTCGGTTCGTGCCAACGCCCACAGTCAGAGAGCCCCGTCTCTGTCAGTCAGAGACGGTGACGGGGATGACGATACAGGACAAGGATGGCTGTGGTCACAGAAAACGCGGACGTAAATACTTCCAAGGCCAAGGTAGAGGGGCTTTGTTCGGAGTCCGTCTCGAAATCTGTTTCTGAACCACAAGGTTCTCATACAGAATCCAAAACGGTCCCAGTCCTTTCCCCGCACACGTCACTCCGCGTCGTGGAAGAGATCGCGGTGTCTGAACGATCAGTGAGCCACGTGCAGAACGAACACCTGCTTTCACGCGCCTCCTCCTCTGTGGGGACAGAGTCGGGGGTCATTCAGTCCTCCGACGGCAATGAGATGAGCAACCATTGTGAGAGCTTGGCGTGTAGTATATAGATCCTGAGGCCATTCATGCTATCGCTTAACAAGATGTGTCAGATACTCATTCCAGGCCTTTAAAAAAATAAACCCACCTCTCCCTCGACAGGCCCAGTGCGTCAGGCAGATTTTATTTCCATCTACGAGATGAGAACTTCCAGTTAAGGAACAGTTTTCCAAAGCCAGCCACGAGGGGGAGCTGAGGTTTAAACCCCAGAACCCACAATCTGTCCGTCCCCAGTTCCCACTGCCACCTTCCCTGTCACAGCCACTTCATTTCCTGGTCCCTGATCCTGTGGCTTCTGTGGCGACATTTGGAGTCTTCCCATTTCCTAGGTGCAAGAATGATGTAAAAGAAAGTTTAAAAGCAAAGGTTTGGGAGTCACACGGACTCTCCAGCTTACCGGCTTTTGGGCAACTGTTGAGCTCATCTAGTCCTCAGTGTGAAAACTATAATAATAAATATAATAGAGTAAAATATAATAATACTATACTCTTTATTATAATATAATATTTATTATAATGTAATATAATATTTATTATATTATAATAATATTATACTATAGTATAATGCTATAATATAGTAATATAATATTTATTATAATATATTAATATTATACTATAGTATAATGCTATACTATAATAATAAATAATAATATTTATTATTCTTTATTGATAAATAAACGCGCATATTCACCCGATGAGGCATCTAACGAGAAGCGTTTTGGAGCATGTGTCGCCTTGCCTGCAGGTGTTACATAGAGTAAATAACAATAGGTGTTATTTATGACAATTATTCAAAACCACAAAAGAGAGGGCCTCGCGCTGTAACACGGAGCCATCTTTTCTTAGCCTGTCAGTGCAGATCGCATGCCCAGAAAACCGCGCTCCCCGCGGGCCCAGCCCTGTCCACCGCCTGCCACGTGAGTTCACGTCGGAGCGGCTTGCCTGAGGGCACGTCCGTCGGTCTCTAAGGATGTCCCACACCAGCATTTAAGGAGCCCACACTTCAACCCCAATATAGAGATCAGACCTTCAACGCCTGTGTCTTTCCTTCCCCAGGCCTACAGGGTGGACGAGAGGGCAGCCGAGCAGGCTCGCTGGGAAGAGTCGTCCAAAGAAACCATCAAGAAAACCACCAAGCCCTGTCCCCGCTGCCACGTGCCCGTGGAGAAGAACGGTGAGTCGGGGCTGCGCCGAGGCGTGCCGAGTCCCCGGGCCCGTCCTGGAGAGCGCGGGCTGTGGGCGGAACTGTCAGCAGCTCTCGCGGAGTTTATCGCTGCGTAGTTCAAGGTCAGCTCAGGGGGCTGTGGAGCCATCGGGCCACAGTCAGGGGCTCAGCTTCCCCGCGGCAGGCTTCCCGACCTCCTGAGCCACAAGTCCTCATCCAGCCGCCCTTATTATATAATATAATATAATATAATATAATATAATATAATATAATATAATATAATATAACATAACATAACATAACATAACATAACATAACATAACATAACATAACATAACATAACATAAAACATAACATAATATTAGACATGTCGTGTCTGTTAAGTCGTCCACTAGAACGACAACAACAGAAGAAGATGCTGGGGACATTCCCGAGTCTGTTTCCACTGGACCTTGGTGTCCAGAGACACTCAGTGGGGGACAGGGGACGTCACCCTGCCAAATGAACTGGCAATAGGTTTCAACTCTGTCCCCCTCCTGGAGAACGACAGAAACAGCTGGCACTTAGCGAATGCTCGTTCTTGGTTCTCGGCAAGGACCAGGTCATTTCATTGTCACCGAAGTCACACAGGGAGCTACGATCGTCCCCGTTCACAGCGTGCTTCGGCCGGTTAAAGCGCTTCAGAATCCCTGTGGGAAAGAAAGCTGTTTAATTTTGCTTAACTGATTGGTTTCCAACGTTTTTGGGGCCATGAATTTTTTTTTTTTTTCTGTATCACAACAATTCACATCCCTTTGAACCCTGCCAGGTGGGACAGAGCGTGTGAGGCCTTCGTGAGTGACACGAAGGTCTCGGACTTGACTCTGGGGGTCACGGAGCCACCGCGGGGGGAGCAGGGCAGCTATGTGCGCAGAGGGGCCTTCGGGCCGGGCCACACTGGTGGCCCCGGGGGGTGGAACCGGAGGAGCCGGGCGGCTCACACCCGCAGAAGTGTGTGCTGCTCAGGTCACCCCTCTGAACAACTGCGATGCACTCACTCTAAATAGGAAGCTATGATTTTTCACCTATAGATGTTTAACCTCCAGACCGGAAAGCTGACACTTGAAGCTTATTGATGACAATCTAAACTGTCTTGAAGGGTAGTTTACAACCAAAACCAATGCAGGCTCCATTCAGCAAGACACGCTGGCCTTGTCGTCTCTTTCTCAGCCCGTTTCTCAGTCAGCAAATCCAAGCAGACAGAGCAGAGCCACAGAGATCCTGAGACTCATTCCCGCTGTGCGCCCAGGCGGGAGGGACCCTGGCGCTCGTCTCAGAATCCCCCAAAACCTTTGGGAGTTTCTTCCTCCCTTGGGGCAAGGGGACAATTCGCCTCCTCCATGCTCCTTGAGTTCTCGCGGCTGGACTAATCACAACAGAACTACATCCACACGAGACTCGATTGCCAGGAGAAGCGCCGGGTTAATGCACGTGCCCGGTAAGCTCACGACACGATCGATGCTCAGATCGTAGCCGGAGGCTCCAAGATGCGACCGAGCTCAGCACTTTTTAATACTTTCCAGACAAAGAGGCAACACATTTGTGAGACATCGACTGGACGAAGAAAGGCAGGGCCCATTCGTTAGGAAGCTGAGGGGGGCCCGGGTCTACGCGGCCAGCCCAGGAGGTGCTGGGCCTTAACTCAACTCTGGTGATAGCTGGTCTCTCAGCCTGGAGGCGCAGGGGGGGACCTCTCACGGAGATTTATTCCCTGCAGTGTGGGGGAGACTCCGAGAGCTCCAGCTGCTCCCGCGGCTTCTACAGTGGTTTCATTTGAAATGATCACTATGCCACTGTGTCGTCTTGGGCCCACCCCTGGGTGCTTCACCCCACCCCCCTCAAACAGATGAGGTTCTGGTTCCATCCTCTGACCGTTAAGTGTCTGTTACCAGTTCAATGTGCCTTCAGGTTGGTCAAGAGCTTTCATTCTGTCATCAGATCAAAGGATGAGGTGCCGGTGACGAGGAGCCAGCCAGGGCAGTGGCGTCACCTGTCACCTTGGTGTAGACTGGGCTGCTCATGGTCGAGTAGTCCGGGGACAGGATTCTCCAAGAGGGATGCCCCTTTTGTCGTTTGCATACCCACAAATGAGTGTGAAGGCGTCAGCAGCAGCTTCTTGCCAGCATTTACCTTAAAGCTGACATGGCTTTTTAGGATTAGCATCCCTGATGCTTATCCGGAGTATGGCATCGGGCATAGTGACTCACATGTGTAAGGCCAGGAAGGGAAGGGAAGGAACTGAATGACGTGACTGTCCTCTCTTCCCGCTTCCTTCCTCCTTGTTCTGCTGGGCCAGCGTGACTCTGGGTTCTGTAATAAGACCTTCTCTGTAGTGCGAGCGGTCCGCATCCATTGAGATTGCTCAGCCTTTCAGTTAGCGTCACCTTAATGCGTCACGGAATTGGAATTTATTGCTCAAGAATTTTTTACGCTATTCCGGAGAAACCTAAGTGATCCTACTGGGTTACATTTTTTACCGTACTATTGACATCAGAAGTAGTACCCACGCATGAAATGTGTTGAAAATTACCCAATCCTGTAATCGTAGAATCCTGAATGAGAACGATTAAGATAAAAACAGAAGTGAATTTCCCCCTTTTATTTTCCACATATGCGTAATTCTTAAGCGACCCTGAAAACAAACCAAAAAGACGTAGGAAAGTATGTTAAAAGCCCTTCCGTTACCCTAAAACACATGCCTTTAGTTACCTCTTCATAAATGCTTTTTAACTTAGTAGACGTTCTTGTCGAAGCAAGACACGCCCAAACCTGGAGAGAATTTATTTTATTGAGTTGATCTGAGCCAGTCTGACGACAGTCCCTGTGAAGCAAAGTCTCGGTCCTTTCTCGAGGGTTAAGAAAATGCTCCGGAGAATGGCAGATTCTGTCGTAGGTTCGAAGGAGGAGGTGTCAGAGGGTTCATCGGTGATGGATTAAGGGTGGGCGGGAGAAGGGAAGCCTGGGAAATCTCTGAGACCGGATTAAAAGTCAACAGGAGGGACACATACTTCTTTCACAGGGCTGGGTGCAGGAGATGACTCATTAACATTCACAGCACCTAGAGATGGACTGAGGGGGGGGCGGGGGACCAGGACAGCCTCAGGGTCTCTGGGGGCTGTGCCTGCAGGTTCTGCAGAAAAAGGGAGGACTCTGATATTTCAAAGGTATGTTCTCCTAGATACAAAGAGACAAAGACAGGCCCATTTAAGGTAAATATTGACCTTCATCCAGAAAGCTACATACAGGCCCAGGATGTGCCATGATCTGCTTTTGCTTAGAAGTGTTTTATGTTCAGACCATCCTACGTGGTGACTTGCATCTCTGCGTCTGTAGGGCCGCCCTGCTGACCTCCCCTGAGCTCGGCGGGTTAGTGTGAGGCCTTTTTGTTTGTTTGTTTGTTCACATTCTCATGCCAGGTTTCCCCTTAATAAAAAGGAGGCAGCCCTAAAGCAATGACACAGAATATTTGGCAAAAAAAAAAAAAAAAAAAAAGACTTAACGAGATAATCGTTCAAAGTGAACAATGGAGCACATTCGATGTTGTGTAGGATCCAAGCAAAGAAACTGCTTTTGCCTGGGCTACTTGGGGAATGTTGGTCAGAAACAGCCCTGTGCATATAACTGCAGACGAATGAGTAACTTCCTGTCACCACCTCGTGGCGGACTTGGGGTCTGAGTCTCAGAAGCAAATGAGGAATGGAGTTAACTCGTGGGAGGAGGCGAGGAACCCCCAGATAAGTCCCAAAGTAAGGGACTTTGCATCTCGTGCTGAAAAGGCCCTCCTCGGTGGAAGATGGGACATTGGAGACAAAATCACAGAGATCGTGGTTCTAGCTCAGGCTTTGTCCTCGATCTTGAGGAAATTCTACAGCCACGTCACACTCTCGCAAGCTGCTTTTGAGGAGTGAGATAATAGGTGTTAAGCACCTAGCATTGTTCATTAGTTTCTTTCGATTCTCATTTTAAATAAATTTTAAGGAACGTATTCCCTATTAAATATTTTAATGCTTCTGTCCCAACTCCTGTTTCGTAAATTTTGCCAACACAAATAACACTAAAGAAATGACAAAAATTACTCATAGATTAAATTTACATTGTCATATATCACATGGCAACTTTTTGTATATTGACACATATTTAAAATATTAGATTTAATACATATTTTTAAAAGGACTTGATCCTGTCTGTGCAACACTAATCACCCGTCCCTAAATCCCACTTCGGGGGAGGAAATAAGCTCAGATCTACCCACGAGATGTGTCCTCGGCGGAGGTGGCACTTACTGGTGACGGCCACACTTTAGAACCTCCCAGGGCTCCCCGACTGGTTGTCCTCGGCTCAGATGCCGCCGCGGGCTTCCTCAGGACGGCCCCCCTAGAGAGGCATTTCTGGGACAGCGCGCTGGTGCGGGGACGAGCGTTTGCCAGCCTTTTGCCCGTGTGCTCTGCCCACAGGAGGGTGCATGCACATGAAGTGCCCACAGCCCCAGTGCCAGCTCGAGTGGTGTTGGAACTGCGGCTGCGAGTGGAACCGCGCCTGCATGGGGGCCCACTGGTTCGACGTGTAGCTGCCGGGCCGTGCCACGCCGAGGCGGCCACGCCGAGGCGGCCACGCCGTCCTGCTTGGAGCCGGAGTCCTGCCGTCGTCCGCCCGCTTCCTTCCCCCAAACACACACGCACACGTGTGTGTATGCATGGGCACACATGCACGCACACAAGCACACACATGCATGCATGTGTGCACACGCACATACACACACAAAATGCGCACACAGCATGCATACATGCACGTAAGCACACACATGCACGCATGTGTGCACGTACGCACGTACACAAAAATGTGCACATAGCACGCATGCATGCACACACGCACGCAAGCACACACATGCACGCACATGCAAGCATACACGTGTGTGTGCACACGCATACACTCAAGTGCGCACATGCACGCATGTGTGTACACATGTGCGCACATGCACACACAAGCATGTGTGTGCACGCACACACAAGCACACACACGCATGCACACATGCATGCAAGCACACACGTGTGTGTGCACACGCATACACACAAATGCACACATGCACACATACACACGCACATGCACATGTGCACACACATGCACACACAACTCAAGTTCTTTCCAAAATCAGAAAAACAGCTACAGGGATCCCTTTCATTTCCCCCTATTTAAAAAAACAAACAAAAAAAAACAAAAACTAAAAACAAAAACAACAACGCAGAGCTGTCTGCGAGCCCAGCTCGGAGCCGTCTCGGGCCTCGGCGATCCGCAGACGGAGCATGAAGAGTGTGCAATTCCGTCCGTGGCAGGGATGGTCACTCTTGAGTGAATTCCAGGCAGAAGCCCGTAGAGATCTCTCAGGTTTAATTTCCTGCATTCTACCTCCGGCGAACGTCGAGAAGAGAAGCAGCTGTGGGCGCGCTGCACCCAGCCCCGCGGGGCTGCAGGGACGGGTGGGTGTCTGAGAGACGGGTGCCGGGGGTGCTCAGAGCCACACGCTCGCTTACGTCGTGAGAGCACGCCGATTCCCAAGGAACCACGAGCAGGCGTCGGAACTCCGTGTCCATCCTTAAGAGTTCTGTCTTCACACACGGCTCCGATGAAGACACAACCGCGCCCGCATCGGCGTGTCGCTTCAGTGAGGACGTGCGAGAGCTCACTCGAAGGTCAAGCGTTCAAATTGCAGGGAAGAATTCAAAACGCGGCGTGCTTTCATTCCGCTTCGCTACGGCCAACTTAGAAAGAAATTGCTTTTCAGGAAACATTACCAAGTCTAGCGTTTGATTTTAAACGTTAATTGTGCAGCTTGGGCAAGAAGCTAAGAGATGTGGCTTCACTGGAAATGTAATGGACAAAGCACCTATAAAGGAGACATTTTTAGAAGTGATTTTATAAGGACTCTTGTTGTTAACAAGAGCACAGGTTATTAAAACAGATTTTTGCAAAAAGGAGCATTTCTAGGACTGTCCAAATGAAGCTGTGCCTGATTCTCCATCAGAAGCGTTTCTGCGCCTTCTGCTTAGTCACGCCGTGTCCCCCATCTGCAGACTCGGGGACTGCTCCGGGGGACACACTTTGCCCGAGGGTGGCGAACTCACACCAGAGCACTGTCTCATGCTCACGTGGCCTGAACTGGAGTGTTGACCAAATCGGCACCTTTTTTTTAATTATTATTTTTTGAGGCGTTTTCAGCACATCAAAAAGATGTGTTTACACCAAATGCCGCAAGCCTCATTGTAACCACTGTCTTTGGTCCTCATTGTCTGTCTTCTCAGAAGATGGTGACGGTAACTGAGGTCACTAGCCCGGGGGGCCCCTGTTGGATCTGGGGACCCTGGAAATTATGAAATTGGACTTTTCTTCGTAGACGTAGCACCAGGAATTCTTGCTAAGGAGGAAGAGGAGGGGGTGACCTCAGAAAATTTCCCGAGGACCTCTGGCCCTCTTGTCCTCACCATTCATCCAGAGACAGTCCTTCCTGCCACACCGGGCAGGATGACGAGTGGCAGCCACATCGGAGCTGACAGCCTCCTCTGGCTTCCCTCTGGGTGACATCCCCCTCACACTGGCCCCAAGCCCACATCGGGAAGCCTGCAGATCATCGCGCTCCGGGCAGAGGCCACAGAGAGCCAAGGCCTGTGAGTGTGACAGAAAGCAAGGCCACCAGGCACGAGGAGCCCGCACGTCCCAGTGGCCAGTGTCGGGGTCAGGAGCCCCTCGGGGCCTGACTTACGTTCCCGACAACCCCAGTGAGGAGCACGGAGCTCCTCTCGCTGACCCCATGTGACAAATCAGACGGTTCCCCCGTCCCGTGGAGCACCCCGAAGCTTCTGGGGTTGTAGGTGCCACCCTGATGCCAGTCTGCAATGGCCGGGTGACAGATTTGCTCCTGCGCCTTCGGGCGCCGTCCGGGTCCCTAGGTCTCTGCTCCCTTCCAGGCGGCCATCTTGTCTTTTTCCTTTTTTTCCAGAATAGAATGCTGACTCTTTAAACAAGTTTTTTAAAAAAGCAGCCTCTGTGAAAGAATGGGAATCGCAAACCACTGTAAACAAACATGTCCGAGCATGAGCGACAGAACGAAACGCGTGGACATATCCAAAGACTCAAAACAAAGCCTTTGCACAAGAATCTTTATTTTTCTCTGAACCGTGGAAAGAGGGACTTGACAACTCAGCTTAACGTTGTGGTCACATTGTCAATAAAAGCATCAAAAGACCTTTCGAGTCCGAGTCCATCTTTGAAGATGTATTTTCTGTAGCCGTAGAAGGTGTGGGAGGCACACCCCAGACCCTCACCCTGATCCCGACTGCGCTAGGCCCGCAAGGCGAGGCGGTGGCCATTGTTATCCCTGTTCCCAACTCCAGATTAACCCAGGTTGTCTTTCTTTCTTCCTTAAAATAAGGTAGCTTCTTAAGTGCTAGCGAGGAGCTTGAAAGGGCTCTATAAAGCAAACCATCGTTTAAAAATCTAAAAAGTCTAACGGGTACTTTCCTGGCTTATCAGCAAACTGTCCCAATTCACGTTTAAAACAGAAGTTAGAGCTGGGACGACAATACCAGGCTCCTCTCGGTAGTGGCATCGCAGAGAAGCCCAGTGACTCCGCGTTGCTCTCGGTGGGGCTGCGTTGACACCTCTTTCCGACTATTTCAATGGCTACATGTTGTTCGTGTCACCAGGAGGCCATGAGCTGGACTGGGACATTCTTAGCGAGCTGTCACACACATATATATATCAGACAGGCAGAGACCCACTAAGCGCCAGACACCACAGGAACAATACCCCGGGCAGGGACTGAGCAGAAAGGCAGCAGAAAACGTGGGTGAGTGGGCGTCTCCCCCACCCACCCGTGTGAACTTGGGGAGACAATACGACAATACCACATCCGGTTACTGGGCCGCCACGAGGACTAAATGAATTCATTCACATAAAGCACTTAGAACAGCACCTCTCCCGTAACGAGCACCCAGAGTTCCCTGTGACTAGTGAGTGAACAAGTCAGCGGAGCCCACCTAACACTCACCAAGAACACGCCTCATGAAGACCTACTGCAGGTGCCAGGGTGTGTGTCCGAGTGTGCGTTCACACTCACTGGCTCTGAGGTAGAGGCAGCGGCCTGGTTCATGGTGCGTTCACACACACACATTGGATTATCGTCGACACAGCTCCAGAAGGTTCCCTTTAACAGCGGCTGCCAGCGGTGTTGGCGTGATGGGCCCAGGTCCAGCCACTACTCAGGTGGTCTCTGGGACGTAGGTACATCGGAGCTGGTACTAGGGTGTGGAATGCTCATTCAAAAGGCAACAACAGCAGAGGCGTGGAAAGTCAAGGTCGTCATTTGGGCGGGGGCTGGGTATGTGTCCCCCCCGCCCTGTCCCCTTGCTGGACCATTTCTGATACCACAGAGAGTCAGCTTTTAAAAGGAAACCCTGTTTTAAAAACAACATTGAGCCCGTCTTCAGCGACTTGCTGTGAATAAACTCGCCAACCACAACTATTTAAGGATTTTCACTGAAGTCTGAATCATTGTGCAAAAAAATTTTTAAAAAAGAAAGAAAAAAAAGGCAGGAGCGCTGTCTGGGCAGGCCTGTCTGGCGCGTGGGTTGCTGTCACCGCTTCCGTGGGACCGTGGTGTTCCCCAATCTCGTCCCCCGATGCGTAGGCTTTGTCACTGAGTCAGGGCTGACTCACACTCATCCAGCTCATGAGGGAACGAGGTGTCAGACCCAGGCGGTCAACTCGCATTGACAGTGAGACACACTCGCCTCCTGATCCTGACGTGTGATTTGTGGTCTGTCCAGCATCGTGTCTTTATAACCCCCTCCTCCCCGTTCTGACCGGCCAGCCTGAGGTCTCCACTTAATCAGCCCCAGACACCCTTCTCCGGCCATCCCGGGGCCCAGGGCCACACTGCTTCCCAGACGACAGCCGTGTGGTGTTTGTCCCAACACCAACGCCACCTCCGATGCTCCAGACACCCACCGGGTGCCCTGCACGGCCGTTCAGTTCCGACTCTGACTCCCCAGGGAAGGGCTCAGGCTCCACTGGGGTAAGGGCTTGGTTTCACGACACTGCCCCGACCGCAGACACGGACCACGAGGCTCAGGTTGCCACCGGTGCTGATGACCCACTGGCTGCAAATCAGGGGTTCCCATGAGCCCCGCCCCAGGCTCAGTAAATAATTCACAAGAACGGCTCACAAAACTCGAGAGTGTCCTTTACTTACTATTACCAGCTTACTATAGAGAGTTCAAACTTCAGAACAGCTAAAGGGAAGAGCTGGGTGGGGCGGGTGTGGGATGGGGGACGGGGTGCAGAGCCTCTGGCCGACCCCAGGGGTGTCGCCCTCCCAGTACCTACCTCCCTGTGCTCACCAACTCGGGGGCTCCCTGAACCCAGTGGTTGAGGGGGTTACGTGGAGGTTTCATTAAGCAGGCATGATGGACTGTGTCACCAACCAGTCGTAAGTAACTTAGTCTCCAGCCCGCCCACTTCATCGAGGTCAGGGGTCAGGGCTGAAACGCACGCCTTGGTTTTTCTGGCAAGCAAAGCCCCTTCCTGAAGCCAGCTAGGGAGCCACAGTCACCTCGCTAGCACACAAAAGACAGTCTTCACCGCAGGGACCCCAAAGGTTTCAGGAGCTGGATGCCAGGAACCAAAGTATATTTCTTATACTCGTTAATATTTAGTGTAATTTATTTATATAGTCTGTATCTACATCGCCGTAGCATTTAACGTGTAAAATTTTAATCACTTATTTCCTTACCTGGATGCCCTTAGGAGCGGGTAAGCAGAACGTAGCTATTACACTTATCTTCGATCCAGAATATCCAACGCCAGCCTGCCACTCACCAGGCTTCGCAACTAGGGAATTGCATTTCTAAATTCTGAGCCAGCCTCCGTGGAAAATCCAACTGCAGCAAAAAGCTTTCTTGTGGAGCCTAGACTCAGAGCCACGTGACTCACCCACGTGACCACTTCCCCTGGGCAGAGGCATCTATTGCCACTAAAATGGTGCCTCTGACTCAGGCCAGGACCCCTGTTCTTAGGTCAGGGAACCCTACCTCCAAGAGGCCCTGAGATGTATAGTCAAAGGGTCCTGCCTTTGAACTCCCCTAGTACCACCCTCTTCCCCCAGTGGCCCCTGGACGTGGGGCATTCCTAAAAATTCTCCAACCACACGAGCAAGGGCAAACTCCTTCCTACAGAGAGCAAGCTCTGTCCATGATTCTTGCGTTCTTAAATCCAAACACAGGGTGACTTCAAGAGTCGTTTTGAGGGATGGCGTTTCACATCAAATCTCCACTCAGTATGTTTTTCCCCTGTATGGTGTTCTTTATGTTTTTCTTTCCATTACAAAATAAGTATCCCATTATCACATGCTCGTTACAGAAAGTAAAAAAGGCAAAAGGAAAAAAAAAACACTGCCTAGAAATAATTATTGTGCAAGTTGCTTTTTTTTCCACTTGAACACAGAGGAAGAGCGTCTTGCCCTATTAACAGATTTCTAAAATGACAATTTTCAGGGTTCCATCGTGGGCTCGGGTCTGCTAATTAAGTTAACATATTTTTTTTCTTTTTTGAAATTTCCGGATCTAATTTAAAAGTGATCTAAAAAAATGAGATATGAGCACTGTCATGCGACATGAAAGAATATTTACAATATAACGGTAAGTGCAACGTTTACCAAAATTGGATGTTCACTGGAATCGCAATTATTTTTTAAAAAGTAATTCTAAAAAAATGATCGAAGAACTTACATGACAATGCGGTTTGCTGTGGTGATAAAATTATATGTGAGTCTGTGCTTGTCGCTACTTTCCATGTTTCTTGGGCAATGTGAAAAGTCATTTTCTAACGGGAAAAATTTTCTTAAATCTTTATGGCAGTCAAAGACGCCCATATTACACGCTCCCAAGGAGCGAAGATTTGCCAACCGATAATTCTCTTCTTGGATTTTAATAATTCTGATCTTGAACTCTGCTGGAGTGATAACAAAAAGAGTAGCAAAGTCACTCCACTGCTACTTCTGAAGGAACTCTGCCGGATGAGTTTGGCTAAGGCGGGGCGGGCGGGAGCGAGCTGGGCTGTCTGGGGAGATGGCACCTGCTTCCAGCCCGGCGTGAACACGTTTCTGCGTTTGTGCTGAGCACCTGCTCGGCCTGGGGTGGGCGACTCACCTTCCCGCCTCGCCCAGGACGGAGCGGGAGGTCGGTTAACGTGCCAAGGCAGGTGGCCTCTTCTGTCTTATCACGGTGAAAGAAAAGGTTTGTATGTGTCTGATGTCTCCCTTAAAAAAGCATCTTTCCCAGGGTCAGCCATCCATTTCTGGAAGGTGCGATAACCCAGCTACACCCAACGGAGTACGTGAGAAAGACGTGGACAAAATTCAGCTGGGCGCTGTGCACAGATGATGGGGAATAGACTTCTCTCTGTGGTGCAGTCAATTGAATAAAGTCATTTTAAATTAAAAAAAAATAATAATAAACACTTTGAAAACAGTCTTGGGCATAGAGAGGACTGAGGTGGCCGCCCTGCCTGTGGGCCACACTTGGACCAGCCAGCACCAAGCAGCAGCACATGGTGACACGGTGACAGCACACGGTGACACGGTGACAGGGCTGGCTCCGGACTCCAGCTGCTGTCGGCTGCCACATAGCAGGCCTGCTCTTCCTTTTGCATCCGGCCTTCGTGAAGTTCCCTTCAAACCCCCTCAAGCTAATCAAGAGGCTTCCCAAAGGGGCTTCTCCCGCTGAGAACAGGACCCATGGAGACCTGCTACTTGCAAGGGACCCGTCGCCGGTGTTAGAGAGCCTCTGAGATGCCCCCTGCAGTAGGTCGCCTGGCTCCAGGCCAGGTGCTGAGTGTTGGTGCCCCTTGGTCCGCCCAAAGGCCGAATTAAGAAAGAGCAAACAGGCAGCCCCCAGGGGAATTACGTGTGGGACTCATAAGGGGAAAAAAATGGGGAGATCGGGAAAGGAGGCGGGATGCTGTGTGAGCGTTTCTCAGCTGGTTCCTCAAGGCAATGGATCCAGACTGCCCAACGCCAAAAAAAAAAAAATGGCGAAAAACAGCAGGAAGAACAGAGTCATGCCTCTCAGTGGTTATCGTGATTTTCTTAGCATTCGAGGCCACTTCTGAGAACGAATATAGCTCCTGAGGAAATGTTCATATCAGCTTAGGAGTCCATGCGATGTCACTTCGTTTTTCTTTCCTTCTGCTAACTTCACGTGGGGTGATAATTAGTATTTCCCAAGAAAAGAGCACATCTAGTCTGAGTCCCTTTTCGTGATGGAGCCACGCTGACTTGCGTCTCCTTCTGTCACCCATCGCGCCCTCCGTCTGTCTGCGTGGCAGGTTGATGGCAGGAAGGACACTTACCGAAAGCTATGGCAGCTTTCGGAGCGTGGTGGAGGTTCAGGGTGCTTTTTCTTTTCTTAAAAGAGAGAAGGCCAGCAGAAACCAGAGACCAGCTTCCTTGGTTAACATGCGTCAAGGGGTCTCAGTGGGGCTGGTGGCCGGCATGGCCACTGCAATTCTCATGTGAACAGAGTCTAAAGGTAGACTAGTTGGCTGAGGTCAAGGGTGCTCAGGTGTTCTGTTAAAATTGGACATCCATCTGTTGCCTTGAATATGTCCAAATAGGTTTGATGAGTGAAGTAACCATTGCCAGGACCTTACACACCCATCCACATAGAGTGGGGAGGGTGGCCGTGTAGACCAGGCAGCCACACCCAAGGGCTCCCCGGGACCCTCCCTGACTGGACAATTCTTCAGAGATGTTTAGGCCATGAAACCTTCTCCAAACGCTGAATGTCCATCCCTGGCTGCCTGGCTACCTTCTGCAGGAATTCTCATTAGTTGCACTCACGAGTGGCTTATCCTCCTGACGTGCATGAGCCAAACTGTTCGTTCATTTAAAGAACTGAATTCAGAGAACTGAATCCCTACATAACTTAGATGTGAACATTTTAAATAGAGAACTACAAGAACAGTCTCAACATCATATTCAGAGAACTGTGAACACTACAACCAGGTAAGTTTTAATCCCACTAATTTAAAGATGTATGCATACTGAGAAATCTATTAAATCTAACATTTCGCGATATATCAAAATTTATAACATAACATATCCTTTGATGGCAACACAGCATTGGGTACCAGTAAACGTGCATTCTAATGGAAGAACAGAACTTTAAAAACCAGAGGTTGGAGAATAATTTCTCAGCTTGGTAAAGGAAATGGCTCGTTGTCAGAATCTGTAGGATGCTTGTTAAATTCAGCCCTCGTTAAATTAAGAAACAGCACGGTGATGTGACTGGTTATTCACCCAGGGTCTATCCTCTCCTTTTCCTGACGAACCTTGACTTTGTTCAGTGACTGACCCCTCCCTGAGTCCAGCCTCACGCCTCAGGGGCAAGGGACCGACCCCAGCCCAGAGAAATAAAAACGCATATCCAGGCAAAATCTCATACACGGACATTCAAAGCGGCTTCATGCACGACAGCCAAAACGCAGAAGCAGCCCAGATGTCCATCGTCCGATGAATAAATAAACAACGTGTTATGTCCGTAGAACAGAAGATGATTTGTCCACAAAAAGGAATAAAGCACCGACCCATGGTACAGTGTGGCCGAGCCGGGAGGACGTTATGCCGGGCGAAAGAAGTCACACACAAAGGCCCCCATTATGCGGTTGCTTTTATGGGCGCTGTCCAGAACAAGCAAGTCCACAGAGCCAGGGAGCGGGCCCGTGGTTGTCCAGGGCCAAGCTGCGGGGTGATGGGATCCACTGGTAACGGGACAGAGTTTTGGGGTGGGGAGGGCGATGGAAATGTTCTGAGGTTGACTTTGGTGCTATGCTCTGATTAGAACGTTCTGGAATCACAAGGACGCAGGAGCGTGGCTCAGGCCCTGCTCCCCTTTGCCCCCACACGTGGATGGAGCCACCAGGAGGGGTTCGGCTGTGGGGTCTCTCCTGGGAAAATCACAGGGGGCCTGCCCCCACTGCCGCTCCGTGTGGCACAACCCCCCTTCTCACCTGCTCTCAGGTGACAGTGGCCTGCACTCGCCACGGAGGCTGGGCGGGGAGCAGCTGTGTGCAGCCACCGGCCACTTCACAGAGCGGTGATGCCCGAAAGCCCACACGACACCTCAGCCCACGACACACGGAACTTCTTTGCCTTCTCTGACCCCGGGTTCCCGAACCTCGGCCCCACAGACATTTTTAGCGGGATCATCCTCGGTGGCAGGGGCTTCCTGTGCTTACAGGATGAGGAGCAAAGCCACACCCCGCTGAGGACCGCTGCCCCCCTACCCATGTCCCTACAGCATCGTAGGTTCCGGAGACATTAATTCACTGACACCCCTTCCTGTCAGATTCCCCTGTGTCCACACGGGAGGGAGCTTTGCCTGAGTTCACGGTTTCCTCGTCTGCCTCACGTCCCCTGGTGGAAGCCGTGTCATTCCTGTGGGGACACGCGCTCCACTGCGGCCGCGTTTGGAGACGGTCCCAGGTTATTCTGGGCGCGAACTGTGAACGGTTCCCAGCCACGGGGGCGGCGGCCGTGGCGCAGAGGTGAGCACACAATCAAGGCGACTCGGGAAACGTCTCGAACTCCACACAGAACTGTGCTGTGTCTGTGGACAGACACTCAGCAGCCACGGTCCTTGTTCTCGGTGTCTGTCCAGAATGTTCCCATTCGCTTAACGCAGAAGCTCAGCTGCTCAGAAGCACGAATCTGGGTGTCTGCTTCCCACACCACGGTGCTGGCCTCCTCGGCTCCACCGTGGTTCCTTTGCGAAGTCTGTAATTGCTATGAAGATTTTCTGCAAATGAGAAAAAGACCATGAACGTTAACTTATGTGATTAAAACTACGCCATCGGATGTCCCAGCCTTGCGATGTCAAATCACGTCCCCAGGTACAAAGCGATGTCTCAGATACAACATCCATCCGTGGGACCTTTTTCCTCCTGTGTTGTTTGCACAGTACCAACGGGATTACAGTTTCTATTACTTAAAAGAAAAGAGTGAATTGCGTTTGACGTGCTTGGCGGATGCCTACAGGATTGGACGTCCTGTTCTCGGCGTCCCTTCGTAAAAGCTGTGTGTCTTCCATTCCCACTGGAGAAGTTTCCACAGGATCTCCGTCTGCTGGGGTGAGCGAAGGTTCTTTGGACATAAGCCAGAACTTCGGGGTACCGGGTTCTGTGGGTGGCTGATCAGGAGCTGAGGAGCACGGTGGTGTGTGTGCTTTTGACTGACAGCTGACTGGTTCACACTTGGCTAAGAAACGTGAGAACAGGAGAATCCGTGTGGCCCAGCGCTGGGCGGTACAGCAGGTGCCCGGAGTGAGCCTGAGTAGAGGGGGGCTGTGGATGAAATGTCCCTCCCAGTGCCCGGCTGACACCCCCCCCGCCCACAAGTGTGAGCCCGTTGGGTCATTTTTTGAGACAACTCAGCCCCCAAAACACGAGTCAGCGATTTCAGCTCGTCCCCAGCCTGAGAAGCGGTCACCTATTTCAGCCCTGGACGAAAAATGGATTATGTTGGATTTACCGAGACGTAGACCGGTCTCCGAAGTGGCCGTCCCCGCTTAGTAATTTGAAGGGTGATGTTGAGGAGACGTTGCTTTTCACCATGTTCTCTGGGCTGGGACTTTAACCCGGTGTAAGCAGCAACGCCTGGGTGGTTCCCCTGTCCTGGCCGTTCAGTGTCACACCCGGCCACCGCCCTGGGAGGGACCTCGAGGCGTCCTGCTGGACAGAGTACATGTTCGCCCCACCCCCCGCTCCTGTGTGGGGTGTCTCCAGGCTGCTGCTTCTGACTTCTGCCTCTGGAATCCACGGCGAGGAGACGTGTCCCCCAACAGACACTCACAGATGTGTCTCCCACAGACACTCACAGATGCATCTCCCACAGACACCCCACAGATGCATCTCCCACAGACACCCCACAGATGTATCTCCCACAGACACCCCACAGATGCATCTCCCACAGACACCCCATTTTTCATCCCCCCCCCCGAACACAGCAGCTCATTGCCGCAGCCAGCCGCAAGCGACCCATTCTCACCCCCTTCCTCTCTCCCCTCTCCTCGTCACCCCGTCTCTCTGTCCCCTCTCCACCTTCTTCTTCTTTCCTTAATTCAACTTTTCTTCCGCCTGCCGTCGACGAGGTCCCCCTCAGGTGCTGAGGACTCCGGAGGCCAGACTGCAGCCCGTGGCCCAAGGAGCACGGACTGGCCCAGGGGTGGAGGGCAAGACGCACAAATCCACAGAACTCGAGGTCAGAGGTAAACGTTCTAGAACTTTCCACTTAAAAAAAAATGATGGTTCTCTAATAGGATAAGTTCTGGCGTAGCATTTGCCACTGCGTGAACGTTGTAAGGATGTCTGCAGGCGTCGGGTGTTTCGTAGTGTTGAGGTGACACAAGGTGAGTGTGGCCACCTTGCTTTGCTTTCAGGGACGAGGCGGGCCGCTCCGACCAGAAGCTGTCACAGAAATTCACAAAACACAAATTTTAAGGAAAAAAAAACCCTTGATTAGAAATCTAAGAAATAACCTTTCTGAGAGAAAAATATTCTCACCGATGGTGCGTTCACACTTGCCACCCACTATGTGTTTCACAAAGGTGCCTTGAATGCGTGTGTGGGGGAACGGGTATGTTTTTCCCCTGAATATGCAAATTCATAGCTGTGCATCGTCAGCCTTGCCCTTCGAACCTTGAGCCTCATTCTAACTGAGGCCAGAAAAATAGCAGAACGTGCACGAGCCACAAGACCCGGCCCTCCAGAAGGGCAAAGAGCACTGCACGCGGACATAAGTCTTTGTTTCCCTTGGAGGAAGGGTTTATTGACAGCTTATCTGGTGTGTGTGTGTGTGTGTGTGTGTGTGTGTGTGTGTGTGTGTGTGCGCGCGCGCGCGCGTGTGCGTGCTCTTTCCTTTAATGAAAAAAACATTAAACATACCTTTGTGAGTATCTCTTTTCAAAAGTAGCAACGACATCAGGTGGGAGCTAATAACGCTCATAGCGATCATCGATCAAGTCCTCCTGTGCCAGGCTCTGCGCCAAGGATTTGGCACCTGCCGCCCTCACTCGCTCTGCTGTCCTCCTTGAGCCCTCCGAGAGAGCTGACTGCGTCCGAGCCGGGACGAAGGTGATCCTCGACGGGCCTGACCTGGCCAGGGTCGCCCAGGGAGGAGGCGGCCTCCTCGGACGCTGAGCTCTGGGCTCTGAAGCCCCTCCCTGTGGGGAGCCTGGTTCGGGAACAGGGTCACCCATGTGGAGATCTTCCTCATTTGCATCCTCAGCCTCAAAGTGAGTGCCTCGTGCCCGTGGGGAACAGTTCACACTGCGGGAGTATTTACCCCCTCGACCTGTCAATGGCTTTAATTCAGATTTTTAAAAAACATGTCACAATCGATCGTTCTGGCTTCTCACGGGTGCACTGAAGCCATCCCCCCCCCCCCCAGGTGGCACTGGAAGGCATTGGTGACTGAGTGAAAAGTCCCCGAGGACTGTGTCTCACAAGACACAGGCTGATTCTGTCAAGGGCTTCACTTCCTGTTTCTCTCCTAAGCCCAGCATTGTCCCTTCCCGGTGGGAAGAATACAATACGCTTTTCAGCCAGGTAAGCTGGCAGTTTTGCCAGAAGCCATTTCGTTTATCTAAGATCGAGATGGTTGTATCTGATGTTTTTTATCACTTCCTCAAAGAAATCTATCATTGGATTGTAAAGGTAAAGGATGGAGTAAGGCAGTTAATAAAATAATAAAATAAAATAAAATAAAATAAAATAAAATAAAATAAAATAAAATAAAATAAAATAAAATAAAATAAAATAAAATAAAATAAAATAATAAAATAAAATAAAATAAAAAATAAAATAAAATAAAATAAAATAAAATAATAAAATAAAATAAAATAATAATAAAATAAAATAAAATAATAAAATAAAATAAAATAAAATAATTTAAAAAATAAAAATAATAATAAAATAAAATAAAATAAAATAAAAATCGTGTCCCTAATCCCGCTGTTTAAACAGTGACCCTGCAACCTGAACAACAGATAGTGATGGATAGCGACGTCTTTTCTCCCCTGTAAGAAATTTATATTTGCTAGTATAATAAGCTAGAACTATCTGGGTTTTTATGTGCCCTGCCCCTTCTGGACTGGGTCTTATCTGAAGGACATTATGCAAGAGAAAATACCGGGACTTCAGACTAAGAGAAGTTGTCTGGAAGATTCACTGGGATAAAGGAAGTGCACAGTAAAGAAAAAACCACAGTTTGCAGACGAATAGACCCTGATGTGCATCACTGCCCACCCCGTCCACCCGCCCATGGCTACTGATCACTCCCCCAATCTCATGAACAGTGACCAGGTCACATCCCCGGGCTCTGGCCCGTGTTTTCCAGGAGAAGGAAGCCGCCTGGGCCTGGACCATGGGCACCTGTCGAGCTGCTGCTGGGGGCGGCCTGTTCCCGGACGAGACCGCGAGAACGGGGCCCCCAGCGGTGGGCCCCAGTGGCCGGTCCAGATGGGAGACGGTGGGGCTGTCATCAGGACTCAGACAGGTCCCGTGGGACACGCAGGATGGAATGCAAAAAATGGGGAAACTGAGTCAGGTGTTGGGAAAGGATTCAAGAACTCGCCCTCCAACCCCGAGAGTGCAATCTCAGGCTTTCAGACAATTCGGATAGGAGAGAAGGAAGCCAGAATGTTAGAAGAAGGTGCTCCGGAACTGTGTGATTCTGAAGGGCGGGGCCTTTCCTCTGGGGTCTGCAGGACAAGCCCACCCCATCTCACGTCTGCGGTGGAGCTCGACCACGGCTCTGATGTGCCCACGGGCCTCACTGAACAGTGACCTGCTGCCGAGATACTCACGCTGGAGCTCAGGGTGCGCGCAGTCCCGAAGGGCTGCTCGGGGAAGGAGGATGAAAGGGAGGGAGGGAGGGAGGGAGGGAGGGAGGGAGAGAGAGAGAC
>PVKZ01007332.1:11810-24423 GCA_004027375.1 Macroglossus sobrinus | reverse complement strand
TTTTTTTTTTTTTTTTTTGAAGGCTTTAAAATGATGCTAAGTTCTCCACTTTATCATCCACTGTCTCCTCCGAGTGCATTTCATCTATAAGAAATTCAGATGCTCGGGAAATTAAAATTTCAAAGATCTGCTGCCCAAAAAAAAAAAAAAAATCAATGGGGCGAGATCAATGCTCATAGAAATTTCATGAACTTTGAACTGAGGCAGGCATGATGATGAGAGGTGGCTGGGGTTCCAGGCGGCTGACGGCGCCTCGCACGGGCGAACCGCGCCTGGGCCGCCGGGGTGGGGAGGGGGGCCCCTGTCGGATGGGGTTCGGTTTTCATATTTTGTCTGACAAAAAAAATTAATTTCTAGTCTATTTCGGTAACAAGCAAAACGGGGGGGGGGGGAACGTGTGCGTCCCCGACACGAGGCGCGGCGGCCCCCGGCCGAGGGGCTCTGCGGTCGGCGCAGCCGATTGCAGGTGCAAATTAATATTGTAAAATGAAGATCAATACATGGACAGGGCCAAATCAATAGTGGCTAAATTATTGCTGCATTTTCCTCCTCATTCAAGATGAGTTGTGTTTTCCTCTCAAAGTCAATACTTTGCAGCTTTTCTCATTAATTTCTCAATAAATTTGGCAATGAATTTCAATCACAGCACCTGGCGGGGCGAGCCGGGCATTGTGGCATCATGCATGGGAGACACAAAGGCTGCACGTTCCCCGTCGGTCCCCGGAAGGCGCTGTCCCCAGGAGCCGCCTGGGTCCCCGGCCTGGCCGAGGGTGGCCTCGCCACCAGGCGGGGACGGACCAGAAGCCGTGGGGTGCCGTGTCCCACACCAAGCCACTAACCCTAGGTGGCCCTCCTCAGAGTGACTCGCTTTCCAGCGTGCTGGCCGGGGCCCCACTGGGGTGGCCCCCCCCTCACCCTGTGGTCGCCCCAGACGCCCCTCGACCCTCTCGCCAAGGGGCATTCTGTGGCAGGACTGCGGGGGGCCGGAGAGGGCCGCCCTCGATGTCACATTGGAGACCAGGCCCCCCGTCCACGCTGGGGCTGGGGGCGCCAGGTGGGTGTTCACACAAACGCCCGGCCCGGCCTGCCCACGGGGACCTGCGTCCATTCACAGCCCCCGGCAGTGGCTGGTGGCACTGTGGTGACACCAGACGCAGACAAGGGGATGGCTCCTCTTCCTTGTTACCGAAATAACAGCCTCGCTGACAACTAACTACTGGATCGCATGCAAACGGTTCCGTTTACACACCTCCAAAGATGCCTGGGTCACGGCTCAGTCGTGTCGGAACCATGCGGCCCGGCCCGGCCCGCAGCCACGCACGGGCACCTCAGCGACACTCGCTTCCCCGACGGCCGCTCCACAGTGGCGGCCCTGGGGCGCGGAGGTGGCCCGGTCCCCCCACAGGCCCTGCACCCCCCCCCCAGGCTGTCCTGGCGGAGGCCGGCCTCTCCCGATGTCCCCAGAGAAGGCGGAGACCTGGTGGCCTGAACCATCCTCGGCACGAAGGAGGTCACGCACTGATGACATCGTCACCCCTCCTCCCAGAGAGAGACATCGAGGG
Source organism: Macroglossus sobrinus (assembly GCA_004027375.1). Taxonomy (NCBI): domain Eukaryota; kingdom Metazoa; phylum Chordata; class Mammalia; order Chiroptera; family Pteropodidae; genus Macroglossus; species Macroglossus sobrinus. The sequence continues at coordinate 22,861 of PVKZ01007332.1, read as the reverse complement.
CCCGATGGCGTCGACCCTTCGAGGTTCCGGGGGGTGGGGCAGCACCACGCCCTGTGCACTGGGCAGTGGGTTCGCGCACCCCCGGCCACCCACTCGCGTGCTCCGAGGTCCGCCCCCTCCGTGGAGGGGGCGCTATCACCGCTCTGGGGCGCCTGCCCTCCACCACGGGCTCAGGACCGCGGGCTTCTCCCCAGCGCCGGGCCCCCGCAGGTGTCCCCACGTCCGCCTCTGGGGGCCGAGGGACGCCAGGCTCCCCACACGTCCACACACAACCTGCTCACAAGGGTCTCACGGCGGCGTCTCTGTAACGCCCACGGGTCGCCCACGAACGACTGGATGGACACGCGGGGTCCGTCCCTCCACGGGACACCGTGCAGCTGGCCCGGGGCGGCTCTGCGGCACGCCAGGACACGGGAGGAGGGGACACGGTCACACGAGTGTCACGTGACCAGTCACCACGGCCGGGCCCTGCCCCAACTCCCACAGGGGCCAGGGCACGGGCAGGAAACAGCCCTGTGGCGGCCTGCGGGGGGCCGGCCGCGGAAACGGGGGGCCGGCCGCAGGAACGGGGGCCACCAGCGGGGACGGGGCTCCTTCCTGTGACTGCTCCGGAACGAGGTCCGTGCCCCACAACTCGGTCAGGACACGGAGACTCCCGTGCTGCCCGCTCTGCACCGACTTCTGCGCTACATGAACCGTGTGTGAACAAAACGCAGAATTTTGGGGGACACTAACGTCTCCGACCCGGGGTGAGGTCGTGGACAAGCTGTACCCATGCCCGGGGAGCCGCTGGCACGACAGGCATTTCCGCCATCGGTGTGAAAGCAGGAGCCCCTGAAAGCGGACGAGGGGGACCCCGCCGTGGGGACTGGATGGCTGAGGGGACCCCACGCCGGCAGCGTGACGTGGCTTCACGCACGACGACCCTTTCCGACTCCGGTGAGGCTTTTCCACCCCCCGGCCTCCCCGCTGAGCGTGGAAGGGAGGGGAAAGGATGTCCCAGACCTCCAGGGAATCACGGGGAGGAACGCCCACACGGGCCCCCCAACCACCACCACATGGGCCCCCCAACCTCAGCCACATGCGCCCCCCAACCACAGCACCCAAGCGTGGATGCGGCTCATGGTCCCATGGTAACAGTGCGACCCCACGCGTGGGCTCGGATGCTGACCTGCTGGGGTCGGCAGGCCCTGGGGCCTCACAGGCAGACGCGCGCACACGCACGCACGCACACACACACGCGCGCACGCGCACACACACACACACACACACACACACCACCCCCTGCCCGCCCCTCTGACTCCCCCTGGACACCCTCCCGCTCCCACGCAGGTTGTCGGGGTACAGCCGGCCGGCCCCGCCACACCACCCAGGGGCCCTGGGGGCCCCGTCTGTCCCCCTCACCCCAGAACCTCGCACTCGTGCCACGATTTCACGACCGTCTTCTCCCCACCCTCGACGGCGCGGCCGAGGCCGGCGGGGCAGAGGGGGAGGCGCAGGACACGCGGCCTGCACGGGGGCGACGGCCGGGCCCGGGGCACCGCGAAGGTGGCCGAGGTCGGCGGGCTCCACGGCAGCGTCCGCGTCCAGACGGTGACCCCGCCACGAGCCTGCCCGGCCCCACGCGCCACACACGGGCGCCCGCGTCCCCCGGGGAACCGAGTTACTCCACGTGCTCGTTACCGGCTTCCGGAAACTTCCACGGGTAGCCGTCCGCCACGGGCTGACAGCCTCCACCGTGGTGCTGCTTTAGTGAAAACCCTTTCCAAGGAAGTCAGGGTTCTGCGCTCTCTACGGGTAACGCGGGCCCCGCTGTTTCCAGGGCCGTGTTTCGGGCGTGCTCCCTCCCGGCCCGGGCCTCTGGGACGGCTGCCCCTTCCCGGAGCACCCGCGCCCTACAGGTCCGAGGGCCTCCGGGAACCCAGGGCCCCGTGGCAGCAGGGCCCCGGCCGGCCTCCAGGGACATGGCCCCCCGTCCCTCCACCCGGCCGCGGGCGCCGGGCCACGCGTCCACCCAGCGGAGCGGGCGGCGGGCGCCCGGGGCCTGGCTGGCCGGGGAGTCGGGCGTGGTAATGCCAAGCTCTGGGCGGGCACGGTAACGCCGAGCTCACGCCTGTCTCCCGGGGCCGTGGGGTGACCTGGTGGCCCCCTGCTCCCCACACGCGCCTGCTTCAGCGGCCGCCCCGAAACGCCGGCTCTGACACCTACCAGTCCCCGGGGGCGAGCTGCTGGCTGGCCCGGCCGGGACGTGCACGGAGCCATCATCGTGACACCTTATCACTGCCCCTCACACTGCGCCCCGCCAGCCGCACGCACTCCTGGGCTCCCGCGGGGGCACTCGCTGGCCGCCCCTCGCCAGCCGGGCACCCCAAGTCCGTCCCGTGAGCCCCTCCTCCCCGAGACTGTGTCCCCCGTGCTCCCGGGGTGGGTGGGGAGGCGAGGCCAGGCCCCTGCCCACCCCCTCACCCCACCAGCCCACGTCCCGGCGACCCCTTTGTCCTCTGGGGAAGATGGATGGCTGTCAGGCCCCCGGCCCCTCCGTGTCAGGCTCCGCGCGCCGAGCCAATCCCCTCACCTTGACACGGAACCTCCGTGATTTATCAGCGGGCCACCCCCCTCCCGGCGTGCGTGGCCCCCCGAAGGCGCAGCCAGCCGGGGTGCGGGCGCACACGCTGGCCACAGCCCCTCGGAAGAGCGCCGAAGCCCGCGGATGACAGACAAATGCGTCTTGTTAGCGCCTGCCCAAAAGCGCTTGACTTGTACTAATAACAGAAAGGCCGAGCCGGTCACCGTGGGTCCAAAGACGAAGCACCCTGTCACCAGCCTGGTTGGGAAATTAGCAAATAATGTTCTTTTCCTTGATAAATGGGTGACAGCTCCCGCTCACCAATCATCTCTAACATTTTGATGCGTGCCTGTGATCCCACTGGAGGAGTGGGAAAGTTTGCTGGCCTCAATTTCCGGATGATGAATGGAACTCTCTAAATGTGCGATTTCTGTATGAGGTACAGTTCATTTTAAGCAATTCTGGTAAATGGGTGTCACTGATTAGGACAAATCGTCTACTTGGGCAATAGCACAACTGGGGAGCCTCATTCCGCGGGCCTCCTTCGAGACGGAGGGCGAGGGGACAGCGGCGACCCCGGGAGCCCTCGCGGTGCCACGCCTCAGAGGGGACGGCGTCGGACCTGCCCGCCTGGCACCCACTCAGCGTGCGGGTGGCCGGACCGGGTGTCCCTCGGCCTGTGGCTGTGCCACGCAGCTCACAGGACACCGGGCGGGCACCCGCCTTGCTCTGCGGCCCCAAGGAAGCCACAGATGACCCCGGAGACGGCCGCGCGGCTGTCCAGGGGGACAAGCACCCCCTCTCAGCCACGTGGGAACCCACGGCGAGAGCCAAGGCGGGCTGTGCCTGCAGGGCTCACGCGGGTCGTGTCACCTGTCCCATTCGGAGTGGAAAGCGCACGCCCTGAGCTGCTCCTTCACGTGACCAGCCCCATTTAGAAGCAGAGGCGTCCACCCTCCAGGGGGCCACGGACCCCCACTGACGCCCGCCCTGGAGCCAGTGAGACCAGAGCTGCACAGAGGGCTGGACAGGGGGCGGCGGGGCATGGCAGGGCCCCCGGGCCGGGCCAGACAGAGGGGGGCCCCGGAGCCTGGAAGCTCCTCCAAACTCCGGGCCCCGTGATTAAAACACGTGATCCTCCACCGTGTCCAGCACGCGGCTAGAAACGCGTCGTCGAAGCGATCAGGTGGCTTGGGTTCAGGGGGCCGTGCCAGCGCCCGGCTTAGCATAGTAAAAACAGTATGATTTGTGGGAGGCAATTAGGGATCGTTTGCTGTGTGGAGACGAGTAATTTGTTTGCGGAGCACCGGCCTGGGAGACAGCGGCGTGGCGCTGGCAGGGGTCGGAGGCGCGATCGACTCTCCAGCGTGTCACCGCGCTGCTGACAGAAGCGCGTCTGAACGCACACAAAAGGTCCTTGAAGCACTTCAGAAACACGAGCGCCTTTCACGCGGACGAGCGGAGTGGGGGTTCAACGGCGGACGCCCGCCAGGGCGTACAGGCGGGCCACAGGCAAGGGGACGGTCACCCCGGGGGGGGGGGCCAGGGTGGCACCTGGGGACGGGCTGTTCACCCCCCTGACACGGCACCCACTTGAGGCACACTCTGACTTTAAAAAAAAGGAGAAAAAAGCAGAAAGCATAAATACCGGATCGGAAAGAACACAAACTGTTAGCAATTACTGGTTGAGTAATGATTTCATAAGCCTGAAATTGAATGCACGTCTTTGTGCAGAAAATAATCATTTTTATGTCCCAGTCTAGGAAATAAATGGCAGACCTGAGCCCAGGCCGTGTGTTTGGCAGGCAGGCCGGCCGGCGCCCGCCGGGGCCGCGAGGCCCACGGGCTGCCCACGCGCCCGCCCCCGGCAGTGGGCCTGGCCTGTGGCCGATGACACGCTGGCTCCTGGTGACCCGTGATCATTTCTTTCATTGAGCAAAAGAAATTCCTGAACGGAGGGGGGGACCAAGCAGACACTCGGGTCCAGGCCGACCACGGGCGCCCCCGATGCGTCACCCCCGTCCCGGGGAACCCCGCCGACGTCACACCGCCACCGGCCGGCTTCCGCCGTTGGGCGTTAACAGGAAACCCTCGGCCCAACGGACGCTTCCGGAAAGTGATCACACGCACGCATGCACGCACACACACACACACACACGCACGCGTGTGCGGGAACGCCCGGCTCCCCGAGACGCGTCTGCAAAGCGCTTGGCGCGCGCCAATTCCAACCGGCCTTAATCAAATAACCCGCAAGGCCGCCATCCTCATGCAGACACGGTTTCTTTAACAACTCTTAACAGGATGGGCTGCTACCAGCGAGACTACGGAGGCGAGATGGTTCAGCCCGCCCGGACGGTGAGGTTAGCCCACCTGTACCGTGCGTTCGGCCCGCCCGTACCGTGGGTTTCCCGGGCAGGGCCGTTTTAATTATTATTAAAGCAAACGGCACACTCGTACACAGACACCCAAACAAGCACTGCGCACGGTTATTAATTTGCACTGTTCCCTTTTAAACGCAGCGACGCTCTCATTAATTTAATTTTAGGTGCCCGGCCGCACGGATTGCATTTCACAGCCTAGAAGGCAATTTGCTGCTAACTGGCAATCACACACAGAGTGATTGTTAATTCTGCTCGTGAGTGCCAGCCGCTCGAAAACTGCCCTGCCTCGCTCGTTTCTGACCTTCCGACAATGGGGGCGAGGCTCGCTGGGAGCACAAGGGGCCCGCACGGAGGGGCCGGACATGTCGCCGGTGACTCATTCTTTTAATTCGCCGTGCTAATCAACTGAACTGCCAGCGCCTCCCGAGGTCCTTGTGCCTCGCAGTGGTTGAGAGCGCGCGGCCGGCGCAGGGGCCGGGCGGGCGGGTGGGCTGGGGCGGCGGGGGGCGCCCACGCCCACTCGGGGGCGGCTGATGGGGTCTGATCCTGAGAACTCTGGCGTTTCTCAGAGGCTGTAAACAGATCACCGAGGCCTTTGCCCCTGGCGGGGGGAGGGGCTTCCTCCCAGCTCAGGTTCGTTATCCCAGGGTGGCTGCAGGGAGGGGGCAGGTCCGACGTGAGGGGTGTCCCGGCAGCCTCCGGGCCGGGGGGACACTGATGGGAGCCAGATGCCCAGGGGACGGTGCCCTCCCCTCGGGGGCTGCGTGCCTGAGTGCTGACATCCAGGAGGGCTGGCTCAGCTTTCAGGGGGGAGGGCAACTCCCAGTGATTGCTTCATTGTCCCCATCAATTTCAGGGCAATGCAAATCAGACAGAAGCTTCCAGGTCAGACAGGTTATGACCCCACCTTTCCTCTGCTCCCTGCCCGTGGAGGGCCCGGATCCCTTACCCGGCGTTTGAAATGTATATTCCGCTAATGATGGGGGTGAGGGAGGCCATAAATTAGCCTCCTGCTGGCGAAGGCCAGCTCGCTGCCCTGCTCCCCTGCAGGCCCGTTCGTGGGGAGCTCTTGGGGGGCCCAAGGCCGTGGGCGGCCAGCACCCTGACCCCTGGCCCGAGAGGCCCCATCAGCTCGGCGCGGACACCACGTCTACCGTGGGGTGGAGGACGGGGCTCCGGACAGCGGGGGGCGCTGCGGCTACCGAGGGATAGAGCCCTTCCCTCCCAGGCAGGCGGCCTGTGGACAGCGAGCCACAGGCAGAACTGCCCGACGCCCCCCCCAGCCTGGAGCAGAGGGGGTGACGCCATCCCCGCAGCCCTCGCCCGTGACACCCACCGGCGCTGACAGCAGCTGCTCCCCACTCGTTCTGCGAACACACCTGCCCGTCCACGTCCACGTCCTCGTCCACGTCCACGTGCTCAGCCCGGGGCCCGCCTCACCCACCTGCTGAACCCTCAACAGTCGACAGGCTCGGGGAGACCAGCCCTCGCCACCGCTCCCATCTCAGAAGTCACTGCTCCCGGCTGCAGCCTGCGCGTCCCCCCACGGGGAGCGAGACGGGCAGAGGCCCCACGAGGCCCCACGCGGGGCTACAGCAGGGGGGCGAGTCTGCCTGAGAAGGGCACCACCCTGGCCACTCCTGGGGGAGCCGGCGGACCCCCACCCCATGCCCCAGCTCACGCTCACTTAGCACCCACAGCCACGAGGCCCCACGTGGCACGTGGCGGACACGGGACACGCCACACGGCTCCTGAGCGGGTGACAGCGGTCCCCGCCCCTGAGGAGCGCGGGACGCCGAAAGTCACTGTCACAGGAGGCGGCCGTCGCTGGCACCTCCCAGGTCACTCCGGACCCCGGTTCTCCGTCCCCGGGTCACACCGGCCCCTGATTCTCCGTCCCCGGGTCACACCGGGCCCAGGTCTCCATCCCCAGGTCACACCAGGCCCAGGTTCTCGTCCCTGATGGCACTACCACGCGTGAGGCTGATGCCAGCAGCACTCGGAGGGGTCGGGGCGGGGCCCGCGGCCGGCAGCAGGCCGGGCAGAGCGGGCGCCCTTGGCCTCTACAGCCTGGGGCTCGCGGGCCACACACCCAGACGGGTGATGCCCCGGCCAGCCACGGACCTGAGCAGGGCACTGAGCAGCCACCGTGCCCGGCTGATCCTGACGCTCCGCGCACACAGTGGCCCCCCGCGCTGGCGGAAACACGTACGGGCTCGGGGTGCCCCAGGTTCTGGACCCCTGCTTTGATTCTAACACACGGGGTGCCTCAGACTGGACGAGCTGCCCTCCCAGTCTCGGGGTCCAGCACAGGGCCCAGAGTGTCGAGCCCAGGTCCCGCCCCTGCTCTGGGGTCCCCAGGGGGCGTGTGCTGGTCCCCAGGGGACAGAAGGTCCCCCCACACACACCTGGACGGCACCTGAGCAACGAGAGGCAGTCCCCTCGCCCCAGGACGCCAGGGGTCCCCGCAGTCCAGCCGGGCCTGGTGACACCGGGCCCCCTGGAAGGTGGGCTCTGGAAGAATTTTCACTCTGTGTTTCACACTCGACTTTCTCTGAACGGGGCGCACGAGCAGCCTCTCTTCCCTCCTCGAACCCCGCAGTGGAAGGGACCGCTCGGGGCCGCCGTGTCACCCGCCTGCTGGACAGAGGACGGGTGTGCATCCCAGCGGAAGGCCAGACCTGCAGGGTACCCTGCGGCGGTGACAGGGCGCCCTGAAGCCCCCGGTGCCCACCCAGCTCCCGCCCCGCGCCGCCCCGCGCCCTGGCCACTCATACGTGTCAAGGCCACCACTCTGCGAGGACACGTCCTCGTCCCCTTCACCCTCACGAGCCTTCAGCAGGTGTCGTCCACCGTTCACGACGCATCTCAACCACCGCCCTTCGCACTTGGCTGGCCCCGAAATCAGAGCGTGACCGTGCCTCACGCCGATGGGCGGCGTCGCTCAGTGGTGACCTCAGACAAACCCTCAGCTGAGCGCTGCCGGGGACAGCAGCGTGCACGACAGACGTGACTTCAGGTGACAAACGCTGACTTCACCGGCAACTCCTGCCGGGGACGCGCGTGTGCCCGAGACCTCCGCAGGACACGGGAGACCCCGGGCCTGGTGCAGACACGGGCTGGGGCTGGAGGCCCCTCACTTCCTGGGCACGTGACCCTGGGCACGGGACTTAACCTCCGAGTCTCAGCTCGTACAAATGCGACGAGACGGGGCGGCCACCATGACGAGATGGAGGCCGGGGGCCCCCGGCACGAGCCGAGCACTGGGGCAGCCACCCGACAGAAGGTGGGGGCCTGTTACTGGGAACCCCTCCGCCTGGCCTTGCAGGCGGGAGGCAGCGGGCCGCAGAGGGGAGGGGCCCCAGGTCCCCGTGGCCAGTGGGGGCCACACCCGCCCGCGGTGTCTCGCCACCTCAGACAGGGACACAGACAGACACCGTGTGGACGCGTGACAACACCCAGCGTCCTCGCCCCACCCCAGAGCCGCCCGCCCCGCCCCCCAGCAGCCCGAAGGGGCCACCGCCCGCCTCCCGCTCCGCCAGGAAGGCGAAGCCGCACTCACCGGTGTAGACGAACCGCCCGGGAGCACCTTTGCAGAACTGCTTGGACTTGTAGGACAGGGTGACCTCCACGACGCCCGGGATGTGCCGCGGCGGCGTCTGCACCCGGATGGCGTGGGGCGTGATCAGCTGCGGGAGCACACACGGGCCTCAGCGCGGCGCCCCGACCCTCGCCCGTGGCACGCAATTACCAAAATGAGCCAAATTGGACCCTCGTCTGGGACGCCCCTCCGAGCTGTCACCCAGAGACCGGAGTCCACGGCGCTCCAGCGACCCCGGTTTCGTTTGCAGGAAAGGCCACAGGGCATCATTCATATGAAAATTGCCACCATATGTCCCCTTAAACCTGCTCCCGGTAATTCGAGCACTAATTGTTCCAGGGAAGGGAGAGACCTCCTCCAGCAGGCCTGGAGCCCCAGGGCGGGGGCTGGGCGTCCTGCACCCACCCACCGGGACCCCCCCCCCCGCAGCCCCCCCGTGCCGTGCGGGCTTACCTCGCTCCACACCAGCATGGTCCCGAACACGACCTGGAGGCCGTCGAAGAAGTTGTCCCCAATGATGATGACGGTGGCGCCCCCCGTGGTCCAGCCTTCACTGGGACTGATGGCCTTGATGCACGGAGTGGCTGCTCGCACAAGACAGAGAGGGCAGACCTTAGCGCCGGCCGGGCCACTGCCCGCCTCGGGGCGCCCGGGCCGGGCGGCAGGACACACTGGCCAGGAGGCCGGCCCTCACGCTCAGGGCAATCGCAGACCGGCGTGTATGTAGATGTGTTTAAAGCAAACTATTAAATGTTTTATAAAGCAAAAGGCCAAGCCACGAATACTAGTGAGCAAGGGGGAAAAAAACCCGGCTTGATATAGCAAATTACGTGTCAGGGCAAATATGACGATTACAAATGATTAAGCATCGCGTGCATGTGGCACGTCGATTTATCTGCTCCGCGGTTCAGATCTGAGCAGAGTCAATCAAAGGGTTGCCGCGGCGACGGGAGAGCAAACGCCTGGCGCTTCGATCCCTCGCGAGCGGCTAATTGGGTCGGGTGTTTCCATCCGCGAACTTTGCCTTTCGGTTCAAAACTTCATTTTCCTCTGTCACTCCACAATTACTACTTTTCACTTTTCATCAGGAAAAAAAAAATCAAAAGCGCTCTATTAATACTTTTGTCAGAGGTACACATTCTACATCTAATATTGTTTGTCGACAGGAATCCCCCAGCCCCTGGCCTGACCTCCCTTTGTCTCGGGAGCCCTCGCATTTGCATGAGTTATTACAATGGCTGCTCCGCTCTGCTCTGCTCGGCTCTGCTCTGCGCCAGGCTGGCCTGCAGGGGGGCGGGGAGGCCGGCAGCAGAGGGAGGGGCGCAGGGCAGAGGGGCCAGGAGGCCACAGCTGGGAGGCCTGGGGGAGGCCGGCGGGGTGCTCCCCGCCGAGCGGAAGCCTGCAGAGGCCGGCTGGTCCCGGCCTTCCTTGGTGTCACCTCGCCGGCCGCGCTGCTGGCCCTTTGCAGGCAGGCCAGCGCACAGAGGCGCTCCCCTGTGGACACACGCCCGCTGCCCGTCACTGCGCTGGGTGGGCCCCGCTCTGTCACCCGGGACTGTGGGCCAGCTCTACCTCCCCACCTCTGGCCCACAGAGAAGGACAGCTGTGGAGGCCTGTGTGGCGGGTGGCTAGGTGGCCCCTAAATCAGCCAGGCCTCCTACTGTCATGTGGACACAGCTGTGCCCCAGGTGGGAGGAGGCCCAGGCCAGTCCTGCAACCAGAGGTGCAAGGATGTCCCCGCCAGGGCCCTGGGCCACCCACGGGTGGCACCCTCTTCCTCCCGCTTCGTGGTGGGCCGGGTGTGAGGCTGAGAGGAGGTGGAGGGCCTGGCCCGCGTGTCCAGAGGTCGTCACTACGCTTGGGGACAGACCGTGGCTGCGGCGAGCGGGGGACCCCGTCACCGGCGGGGGTCCGGGGGCCCCCCCAGCCGTGCGCAGACAGACGAGCGCCCTCCAGCGGGCGGCTCGGGCCCGACGAGGCTGCTCGTCCGCCCCATTAATCACCTTCGTGGCCGCCGCGCGCGGGCGCGTGGACCTGCTGCCGGCCGGGCCGGCGGCCGCGGCCGCATCTAGTTAATCACCATTAGCCATTGTTGTCGGGCGCGGGCCACACGCCGCCCGCCTTTGTTTGCTTTGATGTCGGGCGCGCGGGGGTCCTGTTTGCTCGCTCGGAGCGCGTCCCCCCGAGCTGCGCCGCGCGGAGCGCACGCGGCGAGCCTGCCCTTAACTAGCGCTGTTGACTCCATGCTAATAAGTTCATACAAATTTTCATTTCTGAGGCTTCCGAATGACATTTGCTTTTCTTAATTGCATGGAGAGCATTTGAAAAGGATCAGCTCTCTAAAGACTGACAAGCCTCCTCCGAGGGGGTGACCTTCATCAGCACAGCCAATTACGGCAAATAATTCAGGGGGAAAAAAATTACAGTAAACAAATTTACTTTGGAGGTGAGAGAAGAGGAAGGAAAAAAAAAAAAGAAAGAAAACCCGGGACGCGGGGACGCG
>PVKZ01007332.1:0-11710 GCA_004027375.1 Macroglossus sobrinus | reverse complement strand
GCCGCCGGGCGTCCCCGCGGCCCACGGCCATCCTCCTGCCGCCACATTTGCACACGCTTCAATGCGCGCATAGAGAGGGGACACGTGTCCCACGGGGACCCCGGCGATGTGAATTACACAGACGGCGCTGGGGCTCGGAAGCTCCGCGCGCACCGTGCGCCCCAGCAGACGACGGGAGCCCGCACGCAGCGGGAGCTGCCGGGGGGCCGGGCGGAGAGGCGGCGGGGACGGGCGCCCCGCGTGCTCCCCCGGGCCCGGCCCCCGGACAGGAGGCCTGCGTGCTCCCCGCAGCCCCGACTTGCCGGGGCGACCCGCTTTTAGCTCAAGCGAGCCTCCCTCGGCCTACTCAGGCGGGGGTGGGGGGCAAAGGGCTCCCCGCGAACGGCCGAGGCCTCGCCGACCGGCTGCCCGCCTCCAGCCCGGGCGCCCACGTGGTCGGGGCGCCCACGTGGTCAGGCGCGCCCGGCACCCGGCGGCCGGGCGAGGATTCCGAAGTGAAAGTGAGGCGACCTGACCAAACCGCTGTCTGCCCCCACCCCTCCTCGCGGGCCCCTCGGCCGCATCCAGCATCCCGTTGGTAAACAGCCTCCCGCCCCGCTTCCCGTTAATCAGCGAGCTCTCCCGAGTAATCCCGCAGCGTTTGTCACCTTCCCCTGCGTTCACAATATTGAGGCACTCCAACAGGCCCGATCTTGCCTCATGAAGACTCCTTTGTTCTGCCTGCTAAAATGTCTTGTAATTGTGCTCGGGATGTCCAGATGGCTGGCTGATACTCCAGCTGATAGGATTATACCTTTTACCTCTCCTGGAGCCATCTGTTCCCCCTCACCCGCTGGAGCCCTGCAGCCTGGATGCGGTGTCCTTATTGCATAAACCTAACCGCATTACGGGGCTCGGCATGCAAATCGCCCCGTGCCGCAGGCCGGGTGCCGGGCAGGGCTCACAGAGGTTTAAACAGGGCTGGAGTCGCTGACGAGGGGACCAGTGACAAGGAGAGAGAGAGAGAAAAAAAACAAAACGGAAGCCCGAGCCGAGCAGGCAGACTGGTTGTTGTCCCCGCGCCCGGCACTGTAAATAGTCTGCCCCGTGTCTGCGCGCTCCAAGGACGCGATGGCAGGCGTCCACGGCGACAGCAGGGGACTCGCTGACTTGGAGGCCGTCGGCGAGTGTGTACACACGGCTGGTGAATATTGGATGATTGGATAATGAGGTGTTAGCCAGGAGAGGCTGCACAGAAGTGGAGCTCTGTGGTTTAGGGGGGCGCTTTTTCTTTTAAGAACGTGGGACTGAATGGAAGCCAAGAGCCACCCCTGTGATAGGTGCTAACCAGACGGGAGCTGGGGGAGCTGGCGCTGGGAGACACGCCCACACCTAGACACGGGAGGAAGTGACGGAAGCTTGGTGCGTGTCCTTGCTGGCCAGAGCCCAGGATACGCTGCAGGGCGCTCGCGACCCGGGCACGCGTCACAGAAACCCCGGCGGCCCACGGCGAACGCCTTCCTTGCGAGGACCTGCGTGGGCCGGCGTTCAGAGTCACCCCTTTGCGTTTGAAACTGAGGAGCCACTTTCTGGGGTGGGACAAGGTGCTCTGATCTCTTTGCCAGAAAGTGACTTGGTTCCCATGTGGATTTAAAAAGAAAAAACAACTGAGAAACAAACATTAAAAAACAAACAAACACACACACACTGATGGAGATTGCATCTGCAAACAGCTTCCGATTGGCTGGGTTTTATCTCCGAGGCACCCACCGGTGGCCTTCGTCCCTCTGAACGTTGCACTCTCCGCCTGCCGTCAAACGCGCTTTCATGCCACGCACAAAAACAAACACTTATGCTCGGGCATGTCGTGAGAGCTCGTTAGAGGAGGCCGGCTCTGGGCCCGGCCTGCCTCTCGCGCCGGGCCCCCTCAAACCCTCTGCGTTGCGAGCTCCCGCTCTCCAGGGAGGCGAGCGCTGAGGACGGGGACGCAACCCTCTTAATTGCGAGCCTCATTAGCGATGGTTGCTAAGCAAAACACACAACTACCTTCGGTGCCCGGGAAGCAGATAAACAGTGCGTCACAGACCCTAACGACTCTGGGGCCCGGGGCGACCTTTAATTATTGTACTTCTGCGCCCGCGTCCCTCAGTCATTAATGCAGAAAAACAAGTTAGTTGATCCTCGTGGACCGCAGCGGATCCCCGGGTTTCCTTCCAGGTTTCACGTCGGCGTCAAGGGCGGCCCCAGAACCCGGGGGCCTTGGGAGGGAGGGTCTGTCCTGACACCGCTTAGGGCGATGGGCTCTTTGCTCTGAAGGAGTTAGTCCCGCTGTTTTGTTTACAATTCACTTTTTCAATAAAAAGCACATCACTTTCTCAACAGTTCGCCTTGGTCAGAGTCTCGCGGTTATGAGGACTCGCCTGGCCGAGGGGAAGGCTCGGACCCTACGGGGCGTGGCGGGGCACGTGGCCGCACGTGGCCGGGCCCGGTGCGTCTGGCTGTGGCCGTGACGTCGAGCATCTCCCCCGCCCGCCACTCGCACCAGGCAAAACAAGCAGCCTGCCCCTTGGCAGCGTTTGCTACCAACGCCTATGCCCTTTGCCTCAGCCCCCACCCACCCCCACCCGCCCCCTCGCTCTCCCTGCCCCCCCCCCCGGGGCAGGAAATGGTCCTGGGCCCATTCCGAGCTGATGGGACAGGATGTAACCACCCTGTGTACGCTGCATCTGGGAATGACCCTGCGGATGGGGCTCTGGACAGGCCAAAATAAAACCCAATCCGTTAAAATTTCAGGAAGAGCTCTGAGCCAAGCAAAGCTCAGAAACCAACCAGCCAGCCAACACGGTGGAGGCGCGGGCGGGCGGGCGAGGTGAGTGGGGGAGCTGCACCCCGTAAAGCGAGAGGCTGGAGAGGACTCTGGCCCTGCCAGGCACGGGTGGGGGGTCACCCAGGCCCCCTCCGGGCACAGATGGGGGATCACCCAGGCCCCGCCGGGCACGGGTGGGGGGTCACCCAGGCCCCCGCCGGGCACGGGTCGGGGGTCACCCAGGCCCCCGCCGGGCACGGGTCGGGGGTCACCCAGGCCCCCGCCGGGCACGGGTCGGGGGTCACCCAGGCCCCCGCCGGGCACGGGTCGGGGATCACCTAGGCCCCGCCGGGCACGGGTGGGGGGGTCACCCAGGCCCCGCCGGGCACGGGTCAGGGGTCACCCAGGCCCCCGCCGGGCACGGGTCGGGGGTCACCCAGGCCCCCGCCGGGCACGGGTCGGGGGTCACCCAGGCCCCGCCGGGCACGGGTGGGTGTCTGGCCAGCGAGGGAGGGGGCCGGGCCGAGCCAGGTGACACAAATCAACACACAGAACGGTGCAAAGGGGAAGAAGCAAAGGAGACGAGCAGCGTGTGCCTACCATTGTCCAGATAGGAAGGGGCCGTACCTTCTGACGGGTCGAGGCGGCGGGCCCGCCGCCCGTGCTTCGAGTTGTTGTGCACAAACATGTTGTCGGACACGGCCAGCACGTGGCCGTCCACGTTGACGGTGGTCGACACAACAACCTGCGGAGACGAAGCGGGTTTGAGGCCGGAGCCGGCACGGGCCACGCCGCTGCCCGTGGGGCGCCGGAGGCCGCCGGGGGGGCCGGTCCCGTCCGGGCTGGGGCCCATGGCTTCTCCTCGGAGCCGCTACCTCGTTGCGGTTTAATCCCCCATTATGCGAACAAGCGAGTCGATCCGGAGGAGCCTCCTTCTCGCCATTAGCTTCGGAAACACCCCCTCTGGCCACTCATTGCAAAGCGGCTGTTTTGATCGATCTGGTCACATATTGATTAGGTAGTTTATCTAATTAAAATTTCGTCCGCTGGAGACCATCCTCCCCTGAAAACTTGGGAGAATTCAGGTGCCAAAAACAATGGCTTCATAAGTCGGGGGCGCGCCCATGCCCCACGCGCTGCCCGCCAAACCCCCCTCCCGTCCAGGGTCTGGCAAGGGACTCGTTTGCCTCCGCGAAGGCCAAGTTGGACGTGGACCGTGAGAGGGGCCCAGCGGAAGCACGCTTCCTCAAGCGCCCTGCAAGGGTGCGAGGGGCCCGACACGCCCAGGGACCGTGCCCTCTGCCGGAGTGACAGGCTTCCCGTCCCACGTCCAGCCCCAGACGGCGGCCTCGCTCTCAGGGGCCCTGGGACAGCACCCCAGCGTGGCACCCACGGGTACACTCGGGAAGCTGGACTCTCGCCCGCCTTGATTCTCCTGGCACGCAGGGGGGTCTGAGGGGTGCGTTCTCTCCAGAGCGGCCGGAGCGGCAGACGGGGGCCCTGGGGCCCGTCTGCATCGCATGGCGGGTTCACGGGCTGGGCCCGGGTTTGGGGTGCAGGGAGCCTGGCGCTTTGCTGCGTGTGGGGGGCCAGCACCCCTGGGGAACGCACCCCACAGAGAGACGTGCACCGTGAGCGGGTGAGCAGGGCACCAGCAGGGCTCACGCCCGCATCCACCCCCCACACCGGGCTGTGAGTGTCGAAACCGCCCGTCAAATGCCTGCGGGAACCGGGGGGCTGCGGTGGCCTCAGCGGAGGCGGCTGCACCCGCATCGGCCCCCATGCCGCCCACGCGCCCCCAGCTCGAGGCGCTGACCATCGGGGAATCGTGGGGTACCCCGGCCGCCGTGGGAATTCTCGGCACTGTCTAAGAAATGTTCCTGTAAACCTAAAGCTGCTCTAAAAACAAGTTTATTCGTGAAAAATAAATAAGTTTTATTTGTAAGGGTTCAGTGAGGGCCAAGGCTGCATACGTCCACGTGAACGTGTGTTAGTCATTCATCTTTTATCGAGAAACCTCTCGGGCCCCACAAGCATACTGAAGGGGGGGCAGTACACACTGCACCCCCAGGGGCTGTCTTGCCGGGGACCCGTCCTTGACGAGTCTCCCCCATGGGCACTTCCAAAATTTTGGGGGCCTCCCACACACCGGGCCACTCTGAGCCTCGAAATCCTGCCAGGTGTGGATTCAGACACCTCGGCTTCTGCTCTGACCGGAGCCCACAGGGAGGGCGGCCTCTCCCGGGCCCTGGTCGGGGGAGGCACTGACACCGCCTGGGCGCCACTGGTGGCCTGGCTGCTCTGCTAGAGGATGCTGGGCTGCCCCCCACCCCCCCGACCCCGGCTCCCTGCCCCCGCCAGGCCCCGCCCCGGGGTGAGGGAGCCGACACATGTCTGCGAGGGATACACAGACACACGGCTAACGCGGAGACACGGCCTGACCCTTTTAAAGTTCCCGGAGCATGACATGCCGGAGAAACAAGAAAGGTAAAAATAAAATAAAGGACACTGTCTCTGCTCTGTCATCTATATATAGGTCAGCCGCCAGGGGAAAAGAGTGCCGTTTGACAAAGGGAAAACAGACAAGCTGTGTTTTGTTCCCCGGCCGAGGCCGGGCCCGCAGCGCACCTGCGGACAGGTGCTCGGCTGGCGAGGCCAGCTGGGAGCGCCGGGAAAGCCCTGACCCCCTGCTAAGTCCGGTTAAACCCCTGCGAGGCGGAGGGATTAGCGGGCGAGGCCGCGGGAAGCCTTTTAGGAGCTGCGGGCTCCACTCGTGACTGATGCTGTGTCTGGCCATCGATGCACCCCTGTGAGCGTCAGCTCTGCGCAAACGGATCGATAGCACCTGTGAAGGCCTAGGCGGGAAAGGTGGATGCGGGCCCAGCTGCCTGCCAGAGCCGCCGCCCAAGGCTGCGGGGCATGGCATGGGCGGGCCCCGCCCCTGCTCTGATTGGCTGGCTGGCTGGCTGCAAGGGCAGAGGTCACATCTCCCTACAAGACTGAAGCAGAAGTTACATTTCTGAAGCCACCCTGAGCAACCTGATGGTGAACTCGTCCCATGTGGCAGTCACCTCCACGAACGGGCAAATTCCTCTCTGGCTGGGAGGGACCAGCAACGGTTTTGTGACCCGGCCCAGAATATTTTTACAACTGAAATCAGCAAAATAATCCATCGTGTGGGCAGAAGGCCCTTCGTCTTGGAGTAACCTCCAAACCACTCACGGAGGCAAGAAAAATACGGCATTTGCAAAGGCCTGCATCTGACAGGTGTGGCTCCCTTCGAGGGGGGCCCAGGCCTTGCGTAGTAGCCCCAACAGGCTGACCTGTGGCTCTGCCCCCAGAAATATCCAGCAGCCGATGGACCCCTGAGGGCCCTCTGGCATGGGCTCCAAACGCTCGTCAGCTGGGCCCGGACAGCCACACATGACAGAGGAAACGGGCTCAATCAGACGCTAACGTTAAGAAGACTCTCACTTTGAGACACCCCCATGGGACGTACCGTGGGAGGACACACGAGGGAACCCAGTGAATCTACAGTCCCGGTCACTCCGGCCGGGACGGCTGGGGGGCCCGCCCCAAGGGCGCTCGCTGCTCGTGTCCCGGGCGACAGCGTGGCCGTGTTCTCGGGGCTGGTCGTGGTCCCCGTGGGACTGGCCCAGCGGGGATGCCGGACACCGCCCAGGCACTGGGTTTAGCCACCGGGCCGGTGCCGGCCACTCCCCAGCCCCCCGAGACCCACGGCCGTTTCCCGAGCGGGGAGCGACGTCGGAAGCCGTCGGGGGGAGCCGTACCTGAAATCTTCGCATGTCTCGGGGGTTTCCCGCATTCTTCAAACAGTTCTGATTGCACTTGAGGAAAAACTTTAGAAAGAATCTACGGAAATACAAAAGATGGACAAGCGTTAGGGTCATCAGACAGAAGACACGGGCGCGCCTGGGCGCGGGGGCGGGCGGGGGCGGGCGTGGGCACGGCCGCGCAGACTGCCTCCACGTGTGAAGCCACGACGGGCTCGCCCGATCGCTGTGGGTTCCCGAGTTCTGGGTCCACAGCTGTGGCCGGCGGGGGTGGGGGCCCACGTCCTGCCCAGGTCTGTGCACGCGTGACCGTTAACCACGGAGCACACGCTCGCCCCAGAGGGGCCGGCAGCAGAGGACAAGCTGGGACGCCTCGTCGGACCTGACGTTCTGTTCGGGCAGATTCCCAGGATGAGTTACTCTGTGGGACGTGCCCATCTGAACCATCAATTACTCCTCGTTCACCCGAAATTCACAGGTGCCCGTTCCTGCTGCGTTCACCTGGCGGCCCCGGCCCCAGAGGACGCCGCTGCCCAGGTGAACACGCTTCTAGAGATGGAGTTCAAAAGTCGCAAGAAATACAGCTCTTAAGAGAAGAAAGGATGTGGGGGTGTTGTTTCAGGGGCTACAATGTGATTTGTGAAGATTTATGTGTGTTTATGGCGACAATCGACACCTTTGCTGTGGGGATGAAACCACTACCCAGGCGGAGGGCAGGAGAGACGCAGGCACCCCGGGGCACACACGAGCACCCCAGCACACACAGGCACCCTGGGACACACACGAGCACTCTGGCACACACAGGCACACACAGGCACCCCGGGGTGCACGCAAGCATGTGCGCCTCCCGCCACGCCCTGCCCTCGGCTTTGAGGCGTGCGGGTTCAGGGGTCCCGTGACACAAACAACATCGTGCTGGCCGCCCCGTCCCTGCACACTTGGCGACACACGCGGAAACTCTGGGCCACGGCACGGACAGCGGGGGCCTGGCTGGGACTCCACCGCGGGGACGCCAGGTTCCGTCTCCGCACCCTCCCCCAACCCGCCCCATCGTGGGGAGGCCACGTCCGTCGCGAGCCGTGTCCGTCGGTGGCATCTCTGCGCGGACACGCGCCCCCTCCGGGCATCCGAGTGTCCCGTCCAGCGAGGCCTCCGTGAGGTCTTCTCCCTCCGCTCCCCGACAGCACCGGGCCGCTCGTGGAAGCGTCACGTGATTTCCTTGAACTTGACCTTGTGCTGTCCCTCGCTGACAGCGACCGTGTCCGAATACAAGAAGCCGCGGCCGACAGAGCCGTCTCTCGAACGCCCGTCCTGACGCCTCTCGCCGGGGCACAAACCCCGGCCGACGGGAGGGCCGAGCGGCCACTTAATTAAACGTCCCCGCGTGCGGCAGGCCGGGCCTCGCGTTTTGGGCCGGAATGTACATCTTGCATCAGCTCAGCTCACCTAGGCGCTCAGCTCCCGCCGCCTCCCACCATCTGCCAGCGGCACACCGCGAGCCACTTGATATTCCACCCACCAATTTTCCCTAACAACCGCCGTGCAATTAAGCCCCGCGCGCCCCGGCGAGGCAAATGAGGCGCACCTGCGGCCGCCCGCTCCGCGCGGCGCCACACACGGCCTAACAAGGTGAGGGCGGCTCGGAGCCATCGTCCTGTCAGGCAATTAGGTCCTCACTTCGGGGACGGCCACGCGCTGCGATTATGCCACACATCACCACCCGGCTAATCTGAGCCGGCGCCGCCTGGGAGGCAGCCGGCCTGCCCGGGCCACCTCGGGGCCCCTCTGGTGACAGCCAGCTCTGCCCCGCCCAGGGGGGCCCCTTACACGCCCCGACGTCCGCTCAGCTGCGCCCCCTGCTACCTCCGAGTGGCAGGTCTGACCGGCCATGGCCGGGAGCATCGCGGGGCGCAGGCCTCACCTGCCATCAGGTGCAGGGGGTTAGCCAGGTGGGGGGCCGAGCCCTGTCAAGGCCGAGAGTTCTCCGGGGTCAACTCTGTGGCCGGTGCACAGACGCTAGTGCTCAGATGCACATGTGTGTACGTAAATGCACGTGATGTACACATGCTCGTGCAGCGTGCACATGTGCGTGCACATACACGTGTGAACATGCATGCATGCACAAATACGTGTGAGCACGTGTGCATGTGCGTGCACACATCTGTACGTGTGCTGTATGTGCACGTGCACACACCCATACATGTGCACGCATGTGCACACATGTTTTGGGTGTGTTCATGGACGTTTGGCTCCTCTGCCGGCGTCTGCAGCAGTGGGCACTGGGCAGGTGCTGCAGCGTGTGGCCGTCAGGTCCCAAGCACGCAACCCAGGTAAGGGGTGACAACGCCGGGACAGGGGACGGGGAGCTTTACACTCACACTTACTTTCCACCTCGTTTGGTTACGTTTAACTCAAGAGCCCAGGTAAGACTCGCAGGGCGGACGGCACAGGGGAACGGCACGGTGGCGGCCCGTGGCCGCAACGCCCCCGTTACAGGCGGGGCCCACGCACGCATCCCGCCGGCCAGTGGCGGGGAGCTGCGCCCGGTCGGCGTCGGGGAGCGGGTGAGGAACGCGGACCTGCTGCTCGGCGGCCACAAGACGACGAAGACCCCAACCCGCCACGAGTGCGCGACGCCTCATCGTGTGCCAGGCGCCCCCGCCGCAGCCACGGGCCATCGTCAGAGTGGCCGTGATGCGCTCTAGGCCCCTGACCTCGTCTTTGTTTCCCTGCAGAGTCGCCGTCCTCCGCAGCAGGTACGGGCGTGAATCAGGCTTGAAACGGGGGCTTTACTGACTCGTGTCTCCCAGGCAGGAGAGGCGGCGGCAGCTCGGGGCGCAGGCCGCACGCCCGCCAGCGCGCCCCAGTCCCCCTCCGCTCAGACACGGCGCACGGGGTCCCGGGACGCTCTCGGGGTGCTTCGGAGGGGGCCAGGTGTGCTGTCACCACTCCTGCAGTCAGGTGTCCCCATCGGGGTGTCCAGGGGACAGGAGGGAATGCCAGCGGGGGATCCCATCCGCTCGTGAGAGAAGGGCGGGTTCCGGCACCCCCCGAACACGGACCCGGCATCTGTGCCCAGGACGGCCGTGACCAGGGAGCCACGGGGTCCAGCAGCGGACATCGGGGGCCCTCGCCCCGGGGACGGCCAGCCACCTGCTCCGCACGGAACCACAGCCGCTGAAGGGAGGTAAAATCCTGGACCCGGCGGCGTGGGCACCAGCATCGGCTCAGACGACCCCGGACACCACGCAGGGGCCCAAGACGCCCCCCCCCCCCCGCAGGCCCCGAACTAGCAAGAGGCGCCCGGCATGGGTGTCACATGGTGAGGGGCAGGCCCCCCCCCGCAGCACCTCATTTCAAAGTCAGCTCCATTTCTGTGTGTTTAAGCTATGAATTAGTTCATTTATATTTACTTTTATGAAGCTGATTACCCAGAGCTTCTCTATCTGATGAAAATCATTTTAATTGTAGTGCGAGGCTCCTGTGTAATATCCATTACATTACGAACCGTTTAAATTCTACAGGGGTATTGTGCAAATTGGCCCTTTGTGAGCGAGCAGGCAATTAGGACCGAACACTTCTCCTCCGAGCGGCCGCAGAACTTTGTGGCGTCGCTCAGGACACTCGGAAACAGAGGAGGCTGTTTAATTGTAATTTAATGGAATATCAAGGAGTCCGTGGCATTCGGTGCTGGCAACGGAGAGCAGGAGAGAAAAATTAGCTGCAATTATGTTTGATTAAAGCCATCCTTCTCAATAATCAGCGGTCCTGACAGGCCATGGGGCTCCAGTGGGCTCCAGGACGGCAAAAGGTGTTGGGCGATATTAGGGCCAATAAAGGGGATATTAGCATAGCTAATTACAGACCTACAAAGCCTGCAAAGGGGGCCTCTGTGTATTGTAATGTGTGGAATAATTGGCCGAGGCCGTTATCAATTACGTAAGGGATGAATTCGGTTTGTCAGGGAAAAGCTGAGGAGACCGTTCCACCTGACACCGTCCCTCTGCCCCCCGTTCCGGTGGCGAAGAACGTGCCACGTTCACCAAAAGCTGTGAGCCAGCCGTGGCCACCGGCTGGGGAGATCGCGGCCCCCGGTCCTCGCCACCAGCCCTGCCACCGCTGCTTGTCACCTAACCCAAGCCCCCAGTCGCACAGTGACGCTTTCTCTCCCTCTGGCCGAAGGAGAGATAGACTGTCCCCTTGGAGAGTCAGGGGCACCCTGGTGACGAGGGCGGGGGGCGGCCGGCCGCCTGCGTGTGGCTGGCACGCGTTTGAAGTCGCCAATTCTCAGCATCTCGGGAACCCTACCTGCGGGGAGTTCTAAAAATTTTTAATGGTTACTTTTTAGACTGCTGCGGGGTTGGTCTCGACAGTGCTTGGCAGCGTGAGTGACAGCGTCAGACGGACAAGGCCTGAGTGGCCGGGTGACGCAGGATGAGGGCTCCTCAGCCGCCACCTCGGCACCGGTGAAGAGCCACTCAGAGCCGAGAGCCCCGGGCCCCGCAGGGCCCCTCCGGCCGGAACTCCAGCCCCGGGCCCCGCAGGCCCACAAGGCCCACCGTCTTGTCTGGCCCCAGACACCAGACACCGAGTCAGGATGAAAGAGGCTGGCACCCCGCGGGTGGCGGGGGCTCACCCTGCTAAGGCAGAGGTCTTGACGCGCAGCCGGCGAGCGTGGCGATGGCCGGGCCTCCGTGCCATCCCGCACACGCCCGAGGTGTTCGTGCGCGAATCACGGTGCTGACAGCTTCTGGAGGCTCCCGGGAACCGCAGGCACCCCATTCCACTCGAGTCCCCTCCCCCTTGTTCCTAGCTACTGAATCCAGAAGGCAAAGCCGGGGTGTTTGAACACGTAATAGTCTTGACAAGAAAAAGTGAGCACGGAACACCAGCCAGAAAGCGTGGTCGTACAAATCACCACCCACTGGTGGGTGCGGGGGCTGGGGGAGGGCGGGGGGAGTGTCGGGGGGGGCTGCCTGCGGGGCTCGGGGTTCCTTGTGGGGTGACAAAAATGTCTGGAAGCAGACAGCTGCTGGCTGAACCACCCTGTGAACATCCCAGACGCCGGTGAATGCTCACTTCGAAATGGTCCGTTTGCAGCTATGTCACTCACACGTCCCCCCCCCCCCCC
>PVKZ01007331.1:0-24328 GCA_004027375.1 Macroglossus sobrinus | reverse complement strand
GGACAGCTGTGGGAACAGTGGGGGAGGGGACGGGCTGTGGGGAAAGTGGGTGAAAGGCGTCAAATGGTACAAACCTCCACCTGTAATAGAAGTTCCGACATCATGCACAGCCCGGTGACGACAGGTAATAACTGCGCTGCACAGCTGACAGCTGCCAAGAGACCAGACCTTAAAAGTTCTCATCCCGAGCAAAAACCCACCTGGACCTCTGCAGTGACAGATGTTCACTAGGCTCACGGTGCCGAGCGGTTCGCAACGCACACAAATATGGAATCACTGTGTCACACACCTGACGCTGTCAGCGCTGCACGCCAGGGACACCGCAGTGAGAGGACAGGGACAGCTCGCGAGTGTGTGGCGTGTGTCGAGTTTGTGGACACCGGGCGCCGTGCTAGGCGCTACCCAGGCTCCCCCTAACGTCTCTGTCCCTGTGGCGAGGCCAGGATCCCCGTCTGAGCTTCGTAAATGAAGACGCAGACGGGAGAAGCAGGCTGCTGGGGAGGGAGGAACCCCAGATCTCAGTCCAGTGTGTCTGAGGCCCGAAGCCATGCCGTGATCCGCCACGTGACGCCCTCCAGCCCTGACCACAGAAGGGGACCGACTTGGGAAAAGCCCGTGACACGAGGCGTCCCCGTGGACCGAGCATCTCAGAGCCGTAGAAACACCGGTGGGCACTGGGACCTCCGGGGGTGGGGCCCGCAGTGCAGGGAAGGCTGCTTCTCCGCCACCTGTCACCCTGGGAGGGGAGTGTGGCAGACGCGCTCGCAGTCCCCTTCCGCTCGATGGCAGCATGGCGAGAGGGGACAGACCTCCAGGTCAGGGTGACAGGGAGAAAGGGCAGGCACTGAACCAGGAGGCTGGAGGTGAAGGGGACAGGGGCACAGCAGGTGCAGGAGGCAACGCCAAGGTCCCCAACGTCAAACTAGGCAGAAAATGCAGCGAAGGACACAGATCTTCGCAGGTAAATTCCATTATTGGCTAGCACCGTGGAGGCTGTCTGGTCCAACCATGTTCATCATCCACCCAAACATCTACTCACCCATCCATCTGTCCATCCATCTATCCGTCCGTCCGTCCGTCCGTCCATTTGTCCATCCATCTGTCCATCCATCCAACCATTCATTCATCCATCCACCCATCCATCCATCTACCCATCCATCCGTCATCTATCCATCCATCCATCCATCCGTCCATTCATCCATCCATCCGTCCATCCATCCAACCATTCACTCATCCATCCATCCATCCATCCATCCATCTGTCTGTCCGTCCGTTCGTCCATCCATCATCCATCCATCCACTCACCCATCCATCACCCACCCACCCATCTACTCACTGTCCTGTCCACTGTGTTTCCGTCTGTTTATTCAGAACGTGTTTTTTGAGGTTCTCCGATGCCTGAAGCACAGTTAGAGTGACCCCGGTTTCAGTATTTTTTTTAAACTGGATTCTGCCCTTCAGCGGGACAGACGGAGAGACGTGGATGAACAACACATGTAGGGGATGTCGGAAGCGTCCAAGGCTGTGCAGAAACAGAAGCAGTGGCAGACATGGGAGCGGGAGACGAGGCGACTGGCGCTCACACGCACGTGCACACACACATGCACACATGCTCACATGCACTCAAATGCACAATAACACGCATGTGCACACACGTGCACACACTCACACATGCTCACACACATTAACACGCATGTGCGCACACATGTACACATGCTCACACGCGCGTGCACACACACATGCTCACACGCACACACTCACGTGCACATTAACACACATGTGCGCATACGTGCACGCAGGCTCACACGCACGTGCACACACTCACACGCATGTGGCACCAACAGCAGGAGCCTCTCTATCACAAGAGGCCCTGTTGGAAGGCTCAGGGAGGGGGCAGCGAAGGCGAGGACAGGGCACCCCTTCTCCTGCTTCCGGCCCCACCTCCCTGCGCTGACCGGCCCCGCCCCCCCGGGGGCCAGGAGCAGGATCCCGGACCCCAGCCCCGCGCTCCGCGGCCACTCGCCAGCGTGCCAGTGTGTGGGCCGTGTCATACCAGCCGAGGGGCCTGGTCCCCTCCCTCCGTCTGCAACTGGGGGAACCCAGGCCCGGAGCTGGGAGCCGCCTGCCAGCGCCCCGCAGCCAACGGGCTGCAGAATCCAACCCAAATGGGGCACGAGGTCCTCTTGGATCCAGCCCAGGACGGTCTGGGGAAGAGAAGGTTCTGGAAGGGGCCGGAGCGGTGCATTCCTGCCGCTGGAGGCTGCTGTGGACCAGCTTCCGGCGGAGGGCGGTGGGCGGCCCCCCAGCAGCCGCCCCCACCCCCCAGCCGGCGGCCGGATTCCCAGGCTCCCCGCTCGCCGGGCTCCTGCAGGGCCCCCCGCCTGGGCCAGGCGCCCGGGCCGGTCCCGCCGCAGAGGCCCGCGGGCCGTGGCTTTGGCAGGGCCTGAAGGGAGGCGCGGTTGTTATTCACGCCGCACGCCGAGGCGTCTCTATGTTTTACAGCCGCAAGTGCAAAGGGGGTTTCACTGGCTTCGCCTGGTCCCTGCTCCCCGCCCGCCCGGAATCTGCCTGGTCCCCCCCCTCCTCCCCCCCCCGCCTTCTCCGGAGGCGGGTCTGGGGACAGCTGCCACCCTGCCTGGGGACAGCAGAGGCTGCTCCACCCGGGACCTCCCCCACGCTCTCGGCCACGCGCCTGGCCCCCCCCCGTTCCATCCCCCCGTTCCGTCCCAGCCAGCAAACCGCAGCGGCCTCGCGCACTCACCCCGCGGGCTCATCCCGAAGGCCCCAGAGGCTCCGCGCCACGCCCGGCGCCCAGGGCAGGGGCGAGCGAGGACGGCCACGTTCTGAAGGAAGAGAGGGACGACGAGTGAGAAAACACACGCGCGTGTGCACACACGCTCACACACACACTCACGCACGCACACACGCACACCCATGAACACACATGCACATACTCACACACACACGTGCACACACGCACACCCATGAACACACATGCACATACTCACACACACGTGCACACATGCACACACATGAATACACATGCACGCGTGCACAGCTCACACATGTACACACACGTACGCACACCCGCACACATGCTCACACATGTGTGTGCACATGCATGCACACAGGCGCACACACACGTGTACACACTCGCACACATACATGCAACCCTCACACACAGACACCCACATGCGCGCGCGCACACACACACACACACACTCACGCACACACGCACACACTCACGGTGAGTGGGTCGGGCTCGGGGCCCGCACTCGGCAGGACCCCGGGGGAGGTGTGCAGTAAACGTGAACACGCTCACGTTCTGCAGGGTCGGGGCGGGCAGGGGGATGCGCCAGGGAAGGGCCGAGAGGCTGGCGGGGACGGTGACACCTCACGGGGGCCGGCACTGGACACAGTCGTGCCAGCATGGAGCCAGGTGGCCCGGGAGCCAGGAGCGCCGGCCGCGACAGGCCAGCCCGGGCGCGTGGGGCGCTCCGGGACGGGCAGGAAGGCGTGTGGCTGCCGCGGGGTCCCGCCGTGGCAGGGGGCGCACGGCGGGCAGCTGAGGGGCGGAGGCCCCGCCGGCCCACGCGGGCCTGATCCGTCAACCCGGCCACGGCTCTCCGGCTTCTCCCAGTCCCTGGCGGTCACGAGCGGACGCAGCCCCGCAGACCCTGCGGCCTCTTCGTCACGGCGGACGCGTGGCTCCGGCTGAGCGATCGCGGACAGGATGCCAGCGCGTCATCCGCGCCCGCAGACTGTATGTGGCCAGTGCGGCCCCCGTCCGCTACTTCTGCTCACGCAGCCTGTCCCCGCCCCGCCCCGCCCTGCCCTGGGGCCGGGAAGGAAGGGAGGCCCAGGCCTGGCGCCAGGGAGGAGCCGGGGGCCACCGTTAGCACCTCCCTCCCGCGAGCAGAGGCGGAGGGAGACGCCCCTCCCCCCGCAGGTGCCATCACCTGTGCTGACCCCGGAGACGTCCACGCAGAGGGTCATGGTTTCTTCGCCGGCACAAGCAGAGCTCGGCGGTCCCACAGCAAACTGCAAACCAACGACTTAGCTCGGACAGAGAACGGAGTCCCGCCGCAGAGCCGCCCCCCGCCAGCTGGAGACGCAGGCGGGGCACCCCGACACTCACAACCGAGATGCACTTCCTGCGAGCGGTCACCGCCCAGCCAGGACGCGGGGGACACCGACGCCGTGGCCACCGCCTCCCCGGCGGCCGAGTATGGGGACTTAACAGACCCCGGGCCCCTCTTTTGCAGACTTGACCTCCAGGGGCCACGTCTGGGTCGCGGGATCAGAGGAAAAATCCCTCCGTGCCCAGGGAAGACGAGGACAAGGCGACCAGAGCCACCTGGGCCCGTTCCCGGTGACCAAGCCTGCCCTCGAGGGACACCGCATTCCCACAGCCTCCCCTGACCCCCTAATGCTGTTATCTCTAAGGGGAGAATAAAAAAACACCAGGAAAACGCTTCTGAAGGTCACAGCTCAAGAACTCAGGCCCACAAAAAACAAAACCAAAAAAAATAAAAAAATAAAAAAACAAAAGAAGGAGATTTAATCATAAGACTACAGAACCCTACGCTGTATCTTGCCACCCACACGTCTCCGAAGACAGCCAATGAAAGAGCTGCCAAGCACAGGCTCTGTTTAAGAAGGAGTTCTCGGGGGACCCCCCCCAAGGGGAACGGGAGAGGAGACAGCAGACAAACAGGGGACCCGGGCCACCTGGCGCATCACCCCCATGCATCCCGGCCAGCTCCAGGCAGAGGGACGCACGCCTCACCCTGACGGCCGGCTGCCGGCCTCAGTTCCTGCGGCCAGATACGGCATCTCCAGCTCAGGAAAAACCCAAAAGACATATACCCAGAGGCAAAACAGTCTGCAGAGACAAAGCCTCATCCAGACCTGACTCTAAGAGGCGCAGATGCGTGAATTCTCAGGCTGGGAGTTTTAAATGCTCCGTGATTAATGTGTTAACGAGCTCTGATGAGAAAAAAAAAAAGAAAAAAAGAGAGACATTCAAGAACAGGTGTGTCATGTAACGAAAGAAAGGGAAACGCTGAGCAAAAATGAACGGGACATGAAATACAACACAAACACCAGAGCAGAAATAAAGACGTGCCTTGGGTGAGCCATCCAAGAGACCAGACCCCGCCACAGCGGGAATCGGTGACGTGTCAGCAAAAACTCGCAAACCACGCTAGGAAGAAGAAAAAACATAGAGCAGAATATTCAAGAACTGGAAAATGTTTTGTTTTTTTTTAATGTGTATGTGTGATGGAAATAGCAGAGAGATAAGAAAGAGGCTAGAGCATATGAAACGCTTCGCGTCGCTATGGCTAGCAACGCTCCGAAATTAATCACAGACCCCAAACCTCAGGAACGTTCCAGAACACCAAGCAAAGTGGACATACGCAAACGACAAGCCACCAAAGGCAAGGGGACAGTCTCAGAAGCAACCAGAGAGAAGTCCTGACACCTCGCAGGAACGAGGAATGAAACCCAACGTCTCGTCAACTCGCGAGTGAAGACACCTGTATGTATTCAGCACAGTGATCCTTCCAGAAGGAAGGAGCGACAGACACCGTCTCAGACAAACGCACCCCGGGGGAACGTGGCGCAGAAGACGCGTCCGGTAAGAAAGGGTAAAGGACCCCTTTCTTCAGAGAGAAGGAACATCAAAGCAGCCGGGAACCTAGATCCACGTAAAGAAAAGGGGGAGCATCAGAGAGGAGCAAAGGTGACATAGAATCTCGTGGTTCACTTGTCCTTAGCTTGCTTCGGAGTTGACGGTCCTCGGTGCTGTGGGCGATCGTGACACGATAGACGGAATAAGTGACAACGGCGTTATCGGGAACGAGAGGGAGGGACCCGGAATGCCCCGTGGTCGGGCATCTATACCACCTGAGAGGCGGTGGCCTAGGGTCGTTCGGAGGTGCCCTTGGATTGGCTGGAAATATACATCCATCCCAAACTCCAAGAAAGCCATGCGATTTTTTTTTTAAAAGAAGTCTCATAGATATTTATCAAATAATCAAACATTCAGTTAAAACCGGAGATGGCAGGAAAAGAGGGAAGATTTTAAAAAATGGAGATAACTGACACGTGTCATAAACAGAAAAGCATCACAGACATTCATCCAGAGATATCGATAATCACCCTAAATGTGAATACTCTGACACACGGATCAAGATAGACACGGTCAGAGCGGATAAAAAAAAAAAAAAAAACAAGACCCCACCACCCACGATATATGGGAAACTGGTTTTAAATACGAAAACACAGACACAACAGTCGTTGAGGTGGGGAGAATGGCGCCCCGTGCTGAACACGCCGAGAGAGAGCTCGAGTCACCGTGGGACTTCCAGACAAAGGAGACTCGGAAACGGGAAGGATCCCCAGGAGTAGAGAGGCGTGACTCGGAGACAAGAGGGTCATTTCTTCAAAAGTGCGTATGACTCTTAAATGGGAATGTACGTAACGACGTCATCGAAATACGTGAGGCAGAAACCGAAAGGACCCCAGGGAGGAATGGACAGAGCCACGGCCGGAGTGGGGTTCCAGAACCCTCCACTAGCAACCGACAGGTCCTGCGGACACCAAATCCGTGAGGACGTAGCTGAGCGACTCGACTGTCACCTACAACACTTCACCCAACGACCACAGAACGCACACCCTTCCCCAGCTCGCGTGGGACGTCAACCAGCACAGACATTCTGGATCATCAAACACGCCTAAACCGATGTGAGAGGCTATGGATTATGTAAACTAATCTTCCGTGCCACAATGGGGTTAAACTCGACATCGATCACAGCCAGCTGGAAAAATCTCCCCCAAATATTTGGAGATTAAACAACACACTGTGAAATCACACGGGGATCAAGAAATGCTCAAGAGAGATTTTAAAATATTTTTCATTAAATTAAAACGAGAAGGCAACTTATCAGAATGTACGGGATGGATCAAAGCTCGGAGGGAAACTGACAGCATCGAACGCATATGCTAGGAAAAGAAGAGAGATCAGAAGTCAATAATCTATCACTTTAGGAAACAGTTTAAAAAAAAAAGCATAGCTAAACCTAAAGGAAGCAAAAGAAATGATAAGAATTAGAGCAGAAATCAATACGATTAAACATAAGACATCAAGACCGAAAATCAATGAAAGTAAAAGCTGGTTCTTTGGAAAGATCCATAGAAAGGGTGGCCTTCCAGCCAGGCTAAGCGGGCAGTAGGGACAGACGCAAACCGCTGGCATCGGAAGTGAAGGAACCGTGGACCCCGAGGAACCTCTAAGAGAGAGTAACTATGACGAGCAGCTGGACGGCCACCTCTGGTTATCAGATCCAGTCGGTCACCACGGCTGTTCGGCCTTACGCTGGAGGTTCTAGTTCTCGCCACGAGACGAGAAAAGAAATACACAGACCGCGGAAGCAGGAACAAAAGGGCCCTCGTGTGCAGATGATAGGATTTCTGTGCCAAAAAAATCCTAAAGAAACACAGGCACGCGCACGCATGCGCATACGCACACACTGGCGCGCACGCACGCGCACGCATGCGCACACGCGCATACATGCGCACGCTGGCACGCACGCGCACACATGCGCACACTGGCGCGCACGCATGCGCACACGCGCATACATGCGCACGCTGGCACGCACGCACACACATGCGCACACTGGCGCACACGCATGCGCACACGCGCACACATGTGCACACTGACACGCACGCGCACGCATGCGCACACGCACACACATACGCACACTGAGCATCTTGGAACTGACAAGCGAGAAAGCGAAGCTGCGGGCTACAAGGTCAGAGGCCTTTTCTATACATGAGCGATGAACGACTGGAATTTTAAATTAAAAATACACTGTTGTTTACATTAAACAAGTGTGTATAAATGTACATCATCTAACACAACAAAAGGATTTATACGGGGAAAACAACAAAACTCTGATTTAAAAAAAAAAAATCAAAGATAGAAACACAAGGAGAGCAGCGCCGTCGGCAGGCACAGGGGGACCCAGTGACCTCGAGCCGTCACCCCCTCCCAGCTCCAGCCAGAGTCCACGCGATCCTGACCCCGATTCCAGTGTGTTCGTTTGTGGACGGGGAGAAACCGATTCTAAATGTGGAAACTGCAAACGTTCTAAATACGTCCAAGCCAAGAAGAACAAAATCGGAGGACTGGTGTTATCTGGCTTGGAGACACCCTCGAGAGCCACAGTGACTGGGAGAGCCAGGTGTCAGAGAAAGAACGAATGGACAGAGACGAAGGGACAGAATGGAGCCCGGGAGTGGACCCCACTAACCAGGCCACCGGCCGAAGACAAACGGGCGAAGGCAATTCCATGGAGAACGGAAATCTTTTCAACAAGTGGGATTGAGCGATTCGTGTGCAAAAGAAAAACAAACAAACAAACAAAAAACCAAAAAACAAAAACAAAAAAACAAAAAACAAAAAAAAAGCAAAATGAAACAAAACAAATTGAGACATAAATTTTACCTCATACACACACACACACACACAATGCAGGGAGGGGGACACCAAGGGGAAAACAGTGTGCTTCGCGGCCAGGAGGGCAGCGAGAGACACCTGCCAGCTACAGTGCCACAGAAACGGGAATCGGTTGTTATTGTCGTGCTTGTTACTATTCTTGATGCATTTCAGTCACTGTCTCAGGCGGACAGAGCTGGGGAGTTCACCGCCCGCTGGCCCGCTCTGCGTGAAAGGTTGCAAAAGCTTTCTCATCGAGAGGAAAAGTGATGTCACTTATAACCCTAAAACTACATAAAGAAGGGGAGAGAGCCAGAGAAGGGATAGAGGAAGGCGACAGTCTTCTGTGTTTTATTCTTTATTGATCTACAAGATAACCAGGTGCTTGAAATGACGGGACACCGCGTGGTTATGGCACACGGGTGGTCGGGATGATTCAACGAATGACAGCTCTAGCAGAACGGATGGGAGAAGGGATGGCGGATGTAACCGCTCTGCGCGTGAAGCTCAGATACTTAACTCCACATTAAACACTTTAAAACACGCACTAAAAGGAGGAGAGTTGATAAGTTAAGAGAGGAGATGAAATTCTATCATATAAAAGGTTCGTAAAAGGCAGAAGAGGGAGAAAAATGAACGACAGGAAATAGTCACAGACACGGCAGCTGTTCATCCAGTGACATCATAACCGCTTTTACTGGGAACAGTCTACACCGATTAAAAATGGAGGGTGTCACCGTGGGTCAAAAAAAAAAAAATCCAAGCATATGATGTCAACAAGAAACCCATTTTAAATATTAAGACACAGATAGGTTAAGAGTGATGGGGTGGAGAAAGACACAGCCAGCTAACACTCATCAAGAGAAAGCTGGAGGAATTATATAATTGCAGAGATAAATAGTGGCATCACATAATGATAAAGGGATCCATTCTCCACAAACAGATAACAATTCTAAACCTGTAGACGCCCGATGACGAACCATCCAAATATCCAACACAGAAACTGGTAGAATTGCAGGAAGTGACCAAACCCATGATGACGGTTGGGGACGTCAGCTGCCCCCAGAATAATCCCAGCACTTTGGCGAGGGCGCCGATGAACTCAGCGGCTGGCTGATCAACCTGATTTAAGTGACGTTAGTTATTTCATCAACAGCCCCAAGTTTCCATGCAGCAGTCACCCAGATTCTGGGCCATGAAACACATCGTAACACATTTAAAAATGTTTATTTAGTCTGTGGCCACGCCACCCTGAGCA
The DNA here is from genome assembly GCA_004027375.1 of Macroglossus sobrinus. Lineage (NCBI taxonomy): Eukaryota > Metazoa > Chordata > Mammalia > Chiroptera > Pteropodidae > Macroglossus > Macroglossus sobrinus. The sequence goes on along the minus strand of PVKZ01007331.1, from coordinate 14,567 downwards.
CGCCCGATCCCGTCTGATCTCGGAAGCTGAGCAGGGTCGGGCCTGGTGTTCGTACTTGGATGAGAGACCGCCTAGGAAGACCAGGTGCTGTAGGCGTAAAAATAAAATAAAAAATAAGAGATTGTAAGCTGACAGGGTCTTTGCAATCTGTAAGGTCAACCAAGGGCTGCCTTGCATAAATAAATAAATAAATAAATAAATAAATAAATAAATAAATAAATAAATAAAAATATATTAAAAAATTTAAATAAGGGTATGTTCTCAAACCACAATGAGATTAAACCAGAATGAAACAGCAGAAAAATAGATGGAAAATACCAAATTACGTTCAGATTAAACAACGCATTTCTAAATAACACATGAATTGGAGAAGTCTCAAGGGAGGCTAAAGCGAAATAAATGAACATGAAAATACCACACGTCGAAGGGCATTCTAGAAAACACCTCACGGCATTCTTCAAACCATCCAGATCATCAGAAACAAGGGAAGCCTGACTCCCTGCCACCGAGAGGGACCCAAGGGGCCATCACGACTCGTATAACATGGCATTCTAGGACAGAGAACGGATGTGGGTAACCACGTCAGAAAATCTGGATAAAGCAAGGATTTCAGATAATACGACGTCGTCGACATTGGTTCGTCGATGGTGACAAATGCGCGCATCCACCTGACATGTCAGAAAGAAGGAGACTGGGATATACGGGGGACTCTGCGTCTTTGCGACTTCCCCGAGCGCCTAAAACCGTTCTCCGATTGTAAGAGTCTGTCTAATAAAAACGGGACATAGAAATGTGCGGGATGCAGTGAACGCAGTGCCTCGAGGGACACTGATAGCATCTGACGCATTGAGTAGAAAAGACGAAAACTCCAAAGACCGTAATCTAGTCTTCACCTTCACAAAACTAGAGAAGGAAGAGCAAGTAAAGCCTAAATCAAGCCGAAAAAAAATAAAGAATGAAAATTAGAGCAGAAATCAATGAGGTTGAAAACTATAAAACAACAGAGAAAAATCAATGAACCCCAAAATATGTGCTTTAAAAAGATCAATAACGTCGAGCTTATCCAACCAAGAAAATAAGGGAGGAGATGTAAATTACCGATATCAGCAACGGGAGACGGGGATGCCTCCTACCCTCGTGGACATTTAGGTGAAAATCAAGGACTCCTCTCCACAGCTCCCAGCCCGGGAATCTGATAACGCAGATGAAATTCCTTGAAAGACACAAACGGCCACATAAAGGGAAACGGATAATCCTCATGGCTCACGTCTGTGAAGGAAATCGAACCGATAACGAATCAGACTCCAAAACCGGAAGCATCAGGTCCAGAGGGTTCACGGGTAAATGCTCCCAAACGTTACAGAAATAAATGTGGACCCATTCCTCACATCCCTGCCAGGATCGAGAAGCAGAGGGAACTCTGCTTCCCTAACCCACCCACGGGGTCAGTGTTCCCTGCATAGCAAACTCTGGACAGACACAGGACGAGGGAAAAAAAGACCGCACAGGTGGGTGTCTCATCGATACCCTCAGTGAAACAGTAGCCAACTGAGTGCAACAATGTATCAGAGGGACCGCACACCTGGCCCAGGGGGGCGCCCTCCAGGTGCGAATTCTGCTCCTGTTTGAAACCCGACTCTTGCTGACTTTGGAGCTCTCGACAGGCTGGGTTTTCCACATCGTGTGGCTCTTTGTATCGTCTTCAAGGAGGTTGTGGCTCAGCCCTTGTCGCCAGGAGGGACCCCCTCGTCCTGTCTTGACTCGGCGCTGGGTTAGCAGTGTGGCGGAAAGAGCCGGGTCTTCACAGATCGCCGTGGGAATGCGAGACGCCCCGAGATGTCCATCCACAGAAGGCTGGTCTCACCAGCATCCGGGCACCTCGTCCTGCAGACCTACGGACCGAGCCACGGGCCGTGCTGGCGTCGTGGTGACCGACGGCGCGGACACACGCCTTTCCTTGTGGTGTCACTGTGATGACAAACGCGAGTGTCCACATCTCGGGAAGGTGCTGGGGACAGGCCATCAGTCGGGACAATCTCTTCCGAGACGTCCCCGGAGCCAGGAGCCAGGATTCCCATTGCGACCCCCTCGCTCCCCGAGCCCGCTCTCTCCTGCGCGCAGAGCAGCGTCTGTCTGCCTCTCGGGGCAGCGCCTGGCGGGGACCAGAGGTCACAACCTCAGAGTAAGGCCTGGCCCAGGGCACTCGGCTCGTCCCTTTTACTTCTTAGACACAAAGCAAAGGTCACGAAGGACAGCCACAGGAAACTCGTTATTGTTTCTGCTTGAGTGACAGGGTCAGGCATTAAACATTTCTTTAACTTTCCTCTATCCTCCACCGCTCTCCTCTTACCATCGAGGGTGGGAATCACCTCTTGGAAATGAAAGTGGATGGCAGGGCCAGGGGCAGGCGGAGGGGGCGGCCGGGGAGCGGCAGCGGGCGGGGTGGGCCACCGCTCACAGCGCCAGCCGGCGTCCCCTTCCTTCTGAGAGCGCCCCTCCTGCTCAGATGATCCACTTGGAGGCACCTCACACCGCCCCCTGGAGCTGATGGCAGATGTGACGGAGCCTGGGGACGCTCCAGGGTCCCCCAGCCGTGTCCTAGAACACGCCCCCTGCCCAGCGCTGCTCGGCACCCTGGGAATGATGGGGACACCAGGGGGGCAGCGGCAGATGGCCTTTCCTGGTCGGCCATGGCTGTAATCTCTGTCCTCCGAAATCTCCACGGCTCTCCACGCACAGAGCGACAGACCAGCTTGTTAGTTGGCCACCTGCTCCCCCAACCCCCGGCCACTGCAGGCTGGCCGGTGACCCTGACTGCCCCTCAGGGCACAGTGAAGGGAGGTGGGGTGCGGCCCAGGACCCCAGTGTGGGGTCGGAGCTGCCCCAGACACTCAGGCTCGGGGGACATGGGGCGTGTCTGCATCGAGACCCTCCCTCACGAACCAGAGGGCCCTTGGGTCTCGTGGCCTCCCCCCTCCCCCGGCCCGGCCTCCTGTGCTTTTTATGGGCTCGCTAAATCCAGCTCTTCTGACAGGAAGATATTTTGATGAGGAACCAAAAAATTAAAATAGAATTTCCGCTTCGTAAAGTCTCGCAGCGCTGTCATCGCAGCCGCGTCCCCTGTGCCCTCCGCGGGGACAGCTCTGGGCCCCGCAGGACTGTGGGTACACAGCACTGACGGGGAAACGACCCCTCCCCGCGCCAACCCGCAAGGGCTGCGCTGCGGGACACGCCCTGCCCCTCCCGGCACAGGGCGCGGGCCTCGTGGGGAGCCACGCGGCACCCCCACGCCGTGCTCGGGCTCAGGGAGGCCAGGGGCGCGGCGGGGAAGCTGCGTGGGGGCCCATGGGGACAGGACACACGGGAGGATGGCGGCTGAGCCCACAGCCTGCGGTGGGGGTTGGGTGGGGGGTGCTGGACGGCAGGGGGAGGGGCCCGCACCGCGGAGAGGACGAGGACGCGCGGTGGCTGCCTCCTCGCGGGAGGATGGCCCCAGGGCCTGCAGCTCCCCTGACGTCCTCGTGTGTGTGGCTCTGGCGGCTCTGCGGGGGGCACGCGTCCCTCCTGCGCAGGAAAGCGAGCCGGGCCCTCGGGGACGCCCACCTGGTGAGCGGGGGCACCGGGCGTCCCTGCACAGCTGGCGGGCAGCAGGTGTGCCGCAGGGACAGGCGGCGGGGAGCAGATGGGGACAGAGATGAAGGCTTTGGAGCCGGTCCAAACCCGGAGAGGCGACGGGACTGCGTCCCTGGCGACCACCGCCCGTGGCGCGCATGCGCGGTGCCGCCAGCCCCAACCCGCAGGCTTCGCGGAGGTCCCCGCCCCGCTCCCGCAGCCACCCGAACCCCGCCCCGCACCCTGCCGAGCCCTGCCACCTTCGTCCTCGCGGGAAGGGCCAGAGAAAGTCCGGGGCCCTGGCACCTCCCTCGGCAGAGGGCGCGCGGCAGAAGCAGCGAGAAGCGGACGAGCCGGGGTTCGGGGGGCCGAGGGGAGAGGGCCGAGTCCAGACACTGGCAGCTGGGGGCCCTGACAGGCGCCAGGGGGGCCAGACCTGGGCGGGGGGCGACACGGGAAAAACGAACGGTCCAGTGGCCTGCGAGGGCCCCAGAGTGGGGGTGGGGTGCGCGGGCCCGGGGGCCCCACCATTTACCCAGCAAGTTGCCACCATGGGCGCCCCGTGGGGACTGCAGGCGACCAGGAGACACGATCCCGCACTTTGTGTCCGCTTCGCCCGCACTCGCGGGCGGGGCACGAGTTTGCAGGAGCCGCAGTGCTCACCGAGCTGGGACCAGGCGTGGGGACAGCTCCGCGGGGCGGCCCGCGAGGGCGCAGGCCCGTGGGCTCCCCCTGCGTCTCCCTCCGCGCGCCAAGAGCTGACACTGGACGGTGACGCACACGGGGTGTGGTGGACACAGAGGAGCCACGGCCAGTCCCCGCCAGGCCCGGGACGCCGCGTGCCCGGCCACCGAGGGAGCCTGGAGCCAGGCCCCGTGACCCGCGCCCACACACCTCCGGGCCAAGCCCGGCTCTCTGGGAAGGAGGGGCTCAGTGGAGGAGAACGCCCCTGCCCCGTTGGCCGCGTTTGGGGCGGTTCCGAGATTCTGAGAAGCCGAGGCCACTGGATGTTTACAGCTGCGGCTGGGCGCCCTTCTGTGGATAATCGGTTAAGGGCTATTTTCCCGACAATCAGCAAGAGAGAGAGAGAGACCCACCAAGGCTGTCCCTGGGCTGTGCTGTCCAGCAGCCCACGGCCGGGCATACTCAGAGCCACAAGGGGACTCAGCGCTGCCAGTGGGCGCCACCCCCGAGGGGCGCCCAGCTCAGTGTCCCTGGGGCTGGGACCTGCCCCTCTCAGAGACAAGGGACGCAGGTCACCACACCAGCGCCCTGGTGGGGGCGGTGTGCCCCCTGGTCAGACAGCCCCCCTCCCGCTCAGTGAGGAGAGCATCTGGGAGTGTCCCCTGGCCCCCAGGGGACAGACACAGATGGGGTCACTGCCAGGGGTCACCCCTGGGTACCCTGGCATCTCCTCGAGGCCACCCCGTTCCGTGGCTGCAGACACAAGGGGTGAGCGCACAGTTACCTCAGAGATGGGTAAACTGAGGCCTGGAGGGGCATCTGTTCTGTCCCACGCGATTGGCAAACCTCTGAGTGTCGTTCCCACGTGGTAACTGGGGGACACTGCGGCTCAGAGAGGTTGGGACACCTGCCCAAGGTCACACAGTGGACAGGCCGCGGCAAGGTGACCCCAAAGCCACTGCCCTGCACCAGGCAGGCGGGACTGCACGGCTCACACACAGTCCACCCGCCTCGGGGGCGCCCCGGCCCCCCCTGCAGGGAATGGGGGGCTCGCGTTCTGCGGTCGGGTGTGGACTTCCGGGGAGCACGCTGGCTCGTGAGCACGACTCACAGCCCGGGAACTCCGGGGGGACGGAGGAACGTCCACCTGTGTGTGTCGGTGCCCAGGGGCTGCGACGGGACAGCTGGGGGCTTGGCGTGGCCTGGAGGGGAGGGGAGGGGAGGCGTCAGGGGAGGGGAGGGACAGGGGCTGCCGGCAGGGCTGGGGCAGGGCTTCTCTGACTGGCCCAAAGGGACGATTCCTGGATGGGGCTCCCTGCCCCTTCCAGGGCCCTGCTCTGCGCCATCCGTCCTGGTCTGCAGCCCGCAGCTCAGCGCCCTCACCCTGTGCCTCCAGGTTCCCTCCTGAGAACAGCCTCATGGGCGTGGGGCCCAACCCAGGGCCGCCCACCCTGAGCCCAAGCTCGGGAAGGTGGGGTGCTCCGGGCTCAGCACCTCCTCTTTCCTCGCCTGCCAGCCCCACCCCGTCGGGGTGCTGCACTGTCTCTGTCTGCGTCACATCAAGACCCCGGGGGCGGGGGGCGCTGGCGGGAGCCGGGTGCCGGGTGTGGGGTGGGGACAGGCCCCCCGCAGAGACCCCAGCGCGGCAGCCGCAGGCCCCCCCCAGACGCCTGCCCGAGAAACGAGCAATCCCAGACTCGAAATGACAGTGGAATTCAAAACGGTGTTTCCCCGCAAGCGAATTCTCAGATAAGCCCCGGGGCCCGCGCGGCGCGCGCCCGCCCCTCCGCGCGGCCAGATTGGCCGACGACCGAGCCGGTGATAACTCGCAGCGCGCATCCCTCGTGTCCAAATGCACAGCGAGTGATATTTAACGCGAAAGAAATACATCCTCCGGCAGCGACGACAGCCAGAAATTACTCACTGGAGTTAACCGAGGCGAGGACGCGGCCCGGCGGATGTGCGCTTGGGCGCGCGCGTGTGCGCGGGCGCGGGGTCCGTTCCGGGACGCCGGACAATCACTGGCCGCCCCTCAGCAGCGCGCTGTCCGCGGGCGGACCCCGCTTCACGGGGACCAGCGGCTCCGAGGCCCCCAGCGCACCCGCTTGGCCAAAGCAGCCTGAGCCTGCAGGGGCGTGGCCAGCATCCGGCTGGTCCATTCTCTGGTGCTTTCCGTAACCTAAAAGCGGAGGAGGGGGGCAGGATGTAGGGGAGAAGGTCCCCCAATCCTCCCCCTCCCCCCAAGAACAGCTTTTGGAACGCAGGGCAGTTTGGGTCACGAAGCAGGCTTCGTAAAGGGGGATGAAGGCTGTTTGACTGGGAGGGGCCGAGGGTCCCCACAGGACCCGGCCTGGGAGGGTTGCACCCTGGGGAGGGCAGTGGGGGCCTTGTACCCGGCGGGCACAGCCAAGTGGGAGGCATTCTTCCCTGCCAGGGCCGTGCCAGGCTGGCTGTGCCCCGGCCAGGCCCCGGGGTGTCCCTCGCCCTCCTCATCCGAGCCGCCCTGGCGCCCCGTCCCTCCCTCCCTCACTCCCCCCACCAGCACTCACACGCACCTGGAGCTCACCTGGCGCTCCAAGCCGTCCGCAGCCTCGCGCCCAGCTGGCCCGGCCTCGCCGACCCCTCCCCCGCGCCGCTCGGATCCCCTGCGACCCGTCCCCGTGAAGTCACGGTCACCCCTGTCACCACTGATTTATCTCTCATTCCTCGGTGGGTGGCGATTGCCTCAGCTCCGCCCTCCTCCTGCCGCGTCGTTGGGTTTTTAGCTTAGCTGTGTGGTTTTTTCTTTTTAATTATTAAACATATGTCTTAATAAGGTCTTCTGTAGGGCGGACATCTGGAGGGCTGTCTTTGGCCCACTGAGTCAGCTGCGTTGCAGAGCGGGGGTCCCCTACGGCACGTACCCGCCGCCCGCGGGTCCGCGCATGCTCTCCTGCGGGTCCGCGCACGCCATCCTGCCGGCCCGCGCATGCTCTCCCGTGGGTCCGCGCATGTGTGCCCAGTTCCCGCGTCATTTCCTTCTTCCCCTGGCTCGCGCAGTGCCTGGATCCTTCTCGATTGCCCCTTCTCACCGTGAAGAGACAGTGTTTCTCTCCTTGGACGCCGCCCGTAGCAGTCTGCGGTGGACGGGGGGCGGGGGTGGGGTGGGGGGCAGAAGTGCCCCGCGGAGGGTGCGGGGGTCGCCGGCGGCCGCTCATGCCCGCGTGCGGCCAGAGCGGCAAGCAGCCGCAGATCTGAGCGGGAAGGACTTCCGGCCGAGATGCGATGCAGCTTCCGGGGGGCGCAGAGCGGAGAGCACCGCCCTGGGGAGCGCCAGCACCCCAAACCCCACTACCACCCAGCCCACCACGCGCCGCCGGCCCTTAAGCCCAGTGGGCACTGAGAGCCAGCACCGTCGTGCAGACGCGCAGGCCCAGCACCCTGAGGTCTGCATGGCCCCCCTGGGCAGCCATGTGCACCCCTGAACCCCTTCGCTAACTTAAGGCGCCCACCAGGGGCCGGGTGGCACTAGAGTTTCCACCCCAGGTGAAGTCGCTTAAATGGCCACTTAAAGCCTGGAGCTCCCCGCCTGGCCTGCGGGAGGCAGGCTCTAGCCCAGCGGTCCCCGCCCTTTCTGGCACCAAGGACAGCCGCTCCTGTGAGCATCCAATGCCCCCGTGATCTCAGGTGGAGCTGGGTGCGGGGTGATGCTGGCGCTGGGGAGCGGCCGCAGAAACAGGTGAAGCTTCGCTCGCTCTCTGGCCACTCACCCCAGTTCCTACCAGGACTGCGCGCTGGGGCCTGGGGCCTTGTTGCTCCGGACGAGACAGCCACGATGGCAGAGGCTCAGGGTCCTGTGATGACCCACGGCCGGTCCACACCGGCCCCCGCCCTCTCCCGCCCGCCGAGGTCACGGTCGGTCTCAGAGACGGTGGTGTAATGAGCTGATTTCTTCGCCACCCCCGGGGCAGCTAATAAATTCTGCAGAAGGAGCAGCCGCCTTGGACGCGGAGCGGGGCAGACGGAGGCAGAGGGGGATCTTGAAGGAGCTGGACGTCTCCTGGGAGTCCGGAGACGGCCACATGCAAATCAGCACCTCCCGATTTACATAAAACATTAGCATATGGTGCCAAGAGCCCGGAATTCATAGATGAGAAATCCAGGCCTGTGCGGTGACCCTTCCCCTGGACCAGCCAGGGGCAGGACGAGCAGGGGCCGCCCTGCACCCCGCCCCGTAGCCCAGTGCTCCCCGAACCCCTGGAGAGACACCCCCCACTCCTCACACGCCAACTGCCCACCACCAGGCTGCCGCTTCGGGGCTGGGAGGCCAGAGCTCTCCCCCATAACAGCTCTGGAGAAGCTGCAGGTGGCTTTGACGGACAGGCCGGTCCAGGGCGGGAAGCCCCCTTCCCTGGGTGTGAGGCGGGGAGGCCCCTCCAGCCACCCTGAGCACTGCCCACCCCCTCCAGGGGCCTGCGCCCAGTTCCCTGCTGAGTTATTTCCCTACTGGGTGTCTGCAGCAGGCTCGTTGCCCCAGGCGAGGGAGGCACGTGACCCCGGCTGGTCCCCCCCCCCCCCGGTGGGGCGCCCGGCGGGAAGGGGCCTGGGCTTGTCAATCAGGTGCTGAGACAATCCTGCGCCTCCTCCCAGTCTCCTCCTTTGTGAAATGGGGACAGGAAGGTGGGTGACAGGATGACACTAGAGCGAGGCGCCTGTCACCCAGTGTCCTGCGAACCCAGCGGTGATCCAGGAAATAAATACCCAAACAGACGAGCAGACAGACGAGCAGACAGACGAGCAGACAAACGAGCAGACAGACGAGCAGACAGACGAGCAGACAGACGAGCAGACAGACGAGCAGACAGACGAGCAGACAGGTGCCCGCCCCGAGCAGTGAGCAGCTGAGGGTGAGGCCTGGAGGGCTTTGCTCGTGGCTCTCTGCTCAGGCCCCAGAAATGTGGCGTGTGTGTCCGTGCGTGGGGGTTACAGTCGGCGACGATGGGGGGGACACATGATTTCTCACCCTGCCCTCCCGCCAGCCGCCTGCCCTCACGTGCAGGCCCCGCCCAGACCCTGACCCCGCCGCTCCCCAGCCTGGCTTTGCTCCCACAGTTTCCACCAGAGACACCTCCCTCGGGTGACAGCTGCAGAGGCGTGAGCCGAAGGGAACGGTGCCCCTTGGGGCACGCTGGGAGGGCAGGGGCTCGGTCCCCCTGGCTGGGCCGCTCCTTATCCTCCCCCTCTCTCTGACAGCGGGGTGATCCCTGGGTCCTCCCTCCCCGGGTCATTCCTCGTGTCCCCTCCCCGAGCGTCCCCTTGCATTGCGGTTACTTCTGTGTGTCACCGTCCCCCGCCTCCCCACAGTTCCTGACATAGCGTCGTCTTGCGCACAGTAGGTCCGCATGTTTTCGGCGAGGCGGTTCGGCCAACACCAGGTGGCGCTCTGTCAGCAGGCCCTGCGGAGCCCCCTGCCCCAAGGCGGGCTTGTGCCTTGCCAGGCGGGGAGTAGTCGGCGGGCTCAGGATTTGACGCTGGCTGAATGAAGAACCGATGAACGAACGAAAGGAATGAGAGAGAGGACTGGGTTCCTCTGCGGTCAACCAGAGGAGCTTCGCTCCTTCAGCAGCTGGGCTGTGGCTCCGGGCGGGAAGGGGTCCTCGGGGCTGGAGGGGAGGCAGCCTGTCCCGCTGTCCGGGCCGGAGGAGGGCACGGGGCACGGGGCACGGGGCAGGGAGGGCTGTCTCTAAGTGGGCGCAGAGTGACAGGGCTGCCGAGGCGAGAGCAACGGCAGCTTGGTCCCCGAGGCTGCCGGCTGCCCTTGTGCCCTGCCCCTCCGCTCACACCCCCCTCCCCCGAGCAGCCCGCCCTCCACTGCGTGCGGCCGGGTAATGGCCCGTGAACCCAACTGAGCCACGCGACGGGACGCTAATGACGCGATCCAGGGGGGGGCAAACCCACCTCTCCTGGCTCCGGCTCGGGCTTCGGATGGCGGCAGATGGAGGCGTGAAATATTTGCGGATGCCAACCGCCATCTGGTCGCCGCGGATGGCCCGTCGGATGGCGGGTTATCACTGTGGTTCCAGCGTCATTAGAGACGTGTCATTCATGCCCGTGCCCTCTCCGGGTCTGACGTGGCCCTGCTCTTCGGGGACCCCGGGGCCCGCCAGCGTCCCGTGCGGTCTTCTCAGCTCTCGCCGCTCCCATCACGCTCCAGGCGGCTGTTCCATTCAAGCCCACCTCCCCCTCCCGGGTCCCGCGGCCTTGGGACCCGCGCTCAAGGTCACCGCTCACAGCGGGCTCTCGGCCGCCACGTTCAAGTCCACAAACCTCCCACAGCCTCGACGTTCCGGCTGCACTTTTCCGCGTTTCTGCCCAACTCATCTCCGTCCTTGTACTTTAATTTTGTAGGGTGGGAAGCAGCGTCTCCAGGGTATATGGAGTCCCGGCTCGAACCACAGCGAGGCAGCACCGGGCTGGGCGTGTCCACCTCGGCCGCCCGTTCTCACGGGGCTTCACCGAGGGGACGAGCGTGTCACCGAGCGGGAGAGGCGTGTACGAAATGCTCCGAACCATCTGTGGAACGGCAAACCCACGGGGCTCGCGTGAACACGAAAGGGAAAGTGTTATTTTTAAGAAAACTATTTCAGTGTAAAAAAAAAAAAAAAACATTTTTTTTTTCCTAATTGCAGAAGAAAACATAATTTTAGACTCTGGGGATTACACATAAAAATATCGCTTCCGGTTGCATAATTTTTCTAATAGAGGGGGGCTGTTCAGACACCCGGGGGGTGGTGTCTGCCTCGTGCCGGTGGGGGAGGGGGGGCCCAGGGCCGGGCCGGGCGGGTGAGTGGAGCCGGGGACCTTCGTGGACGGTCCTGGCAGGCGGCTCTGCAGAATGACAGACACCCCAGGACGCAGCCTGAGCTCGGGGCTAGGCGTCCAGGGCAAATTCTGTTGTTGTTCTTTCTGTGTGTGTGTGTGTGTGTGTGTGTGTTTATTGTGGTAGAATTCACATAACACAGAATTTCCCACCTTGTCTGGCGTAAAGGGAAATGTGCCAGTTCCCGGGCATTAAGTACGAGCAGCCCTCCCCCCATCCACGTCTGGGACGTCGTCCTCCTCTTCCCAGAATGAGTCTCCGTCCCCAGCGGTCGCTCCCCTCCCCTCCCCCGCCCCGTGGCCACCCGTCTGCCCCTCTCTAGGAACGAGACTGCCCTGGGGACCGCGTGGCAGTGGCACCGTGCAGCGATGCCCTCTGCGTGGCTGGCTTCTCTCCCTCGGCGCGATGTCCTCAAGGTGCCCCGTGCGCTGGCATGTGACAAACGCGCCTCGCCCTCGCGGGCCGAGCGGCAGGCCGCTGTGGGCACGGACGGACGACCGTCTCGCCCACTCGCCCGTCTGCGGACACCCGCGTGGCCCCCGCTCCGGGCTCAGTGAAGGAACAGACAGCACCAGCGTCAGCCCAGCTCCCGCTTCTCAGCTCTTTGCCGTGTGCCCGGGGCAGGGGGTGGAGGCGTCACAGGGTCACTCTGTATTTGGTTTTGGGGGGAACTGCCAAGCTGTCGTGCGCAGCGGCTGCAGCGTTCTGCAGCTGCTCCAGCACGGACGGGTCTGTGACATCCCGGCAGGTCACCTGATGACTCGGCCGAGTGGAGGCTCGCGGCCCAGGGACGGTGGACACGGCAGGGGGACCGGGGCCGAGGCCGCTGTGCAGAGCAGCCAGCACCCAGCCACTGCGCCACTGGGAAGCTGGCTGACAGCGGGCCACCCGGGGGCAGGGCCAGCTGTGACAGCGCTGGATGTCAGTGTGAGCCTGGCTTCTCTGAGCCCCACTGGACCAAAGGGGACACACTCCACCCTGCTCGCCCCACTGACCAGCGGGGTGAGCCCGTGTGGGCCTCACCCCTCCCCGCCGGGCACTGGACCCTTCCTTACTCCGGCCCCTGCGCCCTTTGCAGGGCCCACTGCCCCGCCCACGGGTCACCCTGACTCGGCCAGCAGTGGCCACCCGGGTGCAGCCACCCCTGGGTCTCCCCTGGCCGGCTGCCCACAGGCCTCCGACTGGCCAGCCTCCGCCGTCCCGTGAGCCAGCTCCTTAAAATATGCGTGTCTCTCCTTGCACAGACAGGTGTGTGGGGGAAGGAGATGCAGGCGTATGCACACGCGTGTGCATGTGCATGTGTGTTTATCTCTGTGTGTGTGAATGCGCTGGGCATGCACACACTCATCCTACAGAGGGGTACCCGTGCCACCAGCCGCACTGGGACACAGCAGGGACCCACGGCCGATGGGCAGGACCCTCGGGGCAAGTAGACTGTGTCTGTCCCCAGCACGGGGACAAAGGCAGGCCGGAGGCTGGCCCAGCATGGGGGATCGGTGTTGGGGTGGGCATTGGGGGCTGGCATTGGGGGCCAGCGTTGGTGGTAGGCATTGGGGACTGGCAATGGTGACGGGTGTTGGTGCCAGGCATTGGTGGCAGCCGCTGGGGAATGGTGTGGGGGGCTGGTGTTGGGGGCCACTGTTGGGGGCCAGTGTTGGGGGCCGGCGGGGCCACCTGGGGGAGCACAGACGAGCTGGCTCCGTCCGTGGGGAGCTCCGTGTCCCCATGAGCTCCTAACCCCCCGAGTTTCCGCTTCCTCCTCAGTCCCGTGAGGCCGCTTTGCAGCCAGAGCGTCCCGGGGCTGGAAAGTGATAACTCGACAGGCTTAGGTGACGTGACCGGCCCCTCTGATGGCAGACGCCCGTCCGTCCGAATCGGCGTCAGGAGAGCCCGTCAAGTGGAAGGATTAGAAAGCGATTTTTTCCTTCTCCTCATTCAACCAAGTGCCTGGATCGCGGGCGCTGCCAGCGTCTGCCCACAGGGCTGCTCCCCACGGGACAGGCCCTGTCGGAGCCGAGGGGGGCCGGCAGAAGGGCCGGTAGAGGGCAGTGGCTGCGGGGTGGGAGGTGCTGGAAGCCTGGGCCCTGTGCACCCCTCCTCTGCTCCCCTGGTCCAGCCCTGCCTGGTCCAGGCCCCCCGACTCCTGGGAACAGCTGCGGCTTCTTCTCCAGGACCTGAGGGAGCTCTCGTGATGTCGTGGGACCTTCCAGGGTGGTGAGGGACCCTGGTCAGCCCTGGACAGGCAGGGGTTCTCCTTGGAGCACCCCGGTTCCTGCGTGCTGCTCGGAGGGCCCGCAGCTCAGCCCAGCAGGGGGCTGGAGGTCTCGGGGACAAGCAACACTGGAGCCAGGGGCCCCCATGGACGCCTTCACTCTGGGAGTGCAGACCCCCCAGGCCTCCAGGACGAGCAACGCTGGAGCTGGCCCCCACAACGCCCTCACTCTGGGGTGCAGCAGGGAAGGGCCGAGCTGGTGAGCAGGATAGAGCAGGGCGGTCCCTGCCGGGGACATGACCGCGGGTCACAGTGCAGCCACCCGGCCTCCCAGTGGGGGGACCTCCCTCCCCAGCCTGGCGCAGCCATGGGGGGCAGACCCCCACCACGCCCCGCCTCCCTCGGCCGCCCCTGGGTGGCAGCAGCGAGCCCTTCCCCGAGGGCCTAGTGAGCTCCACCAGGGCCCCGGGGGTCCGTGACTCAGCAGGGGTGCACCCCCGCTGCCCCCCCACCCCCGCACCAGAGCCCCAGTTCCCAGCTGGCCTCCCCCTCGGGGCCCCCCCAGGCCGTGCCGAGGTCCCGCGTCTGGGGGAGGCCGGGTGGGGGGGCTCGGAAGCCGGCGGCGGGCGGAGCGGAGGGGTTCGCCGCGTCTTCCCCATGCTGTCGCTATGCTCATTGGACCCCCGGAACCCCGAGACACACCTCCCCCTCTACCGGCCCTCCCCCCACGAGTGGCAGGTGGATCAATCCGCCTTTAATGTGCTCGTGATGGGGCTTGAAGTGACCACGGGCGGGCTGGCCGTCCCCCGGTCCCGGCGCCGTCCCCGGGGCCCGCAGCGCGGGGACAAGTGTCTGGGTGCCGACTCAGGAAGCACTGGGCTCCGACCACGGTCCTCCCCAACCCCGTCTCCCGCCCCAGGCAGAGGCCAGGCCCAGCCCCGCTGTCGGGGGGCCCGGGAGGGGAAGATGCTGTTCAGGGGGGACAGAGGACCCCCCTCCCCCCACGGGGCAGGGGTTATGGAGCTGGAGGTGGGGACGGCCGCAGAGCACAAGGGAGCTTCGCGCTGCTGATCCGGACACTTAGAAACGGTGAACATGGCAGATTGTACGGTAGGTATATTTTATTACGGTAAAAATCTTTAAAACTAGAAGATGCACTGTTGTTGACTTGGGGTGCCCGGGCTGCCCCGGCCCCACAAA
>PVKZ01007330.1:0-24362 GCA_004027375.1 Macroglossus sobrinus | reverse complement strand
TTGTTTTGTTTTGTTTTGTTTTGTTTTGTTAGGAAGACACCTCCAGCTTGTTTCACTGAAGTTAATGTGTAAGTGGCCTTTGCGGTAACAAGAGTCAAGAGTTTATTGGTAGCATCTCTTGTTATGAACCTCGAAATAGCAGCCCTAGAGAATGGCTTGCTGCACTCGTGTTTTGCACTCACAGCTCTGGTTGCCCAATTGTCATCTTATTTACAAATCAGAGACAAGCCTGTAGGCAGAGCAAAGGCCTAGCTTTTTAAAACGTGCACATTCTAGGGCTAAACCTCAAACCAACAAATCAGAAACTCTAGGGCTGGGACCTAGGAACCTATATGTAATTCCGATGACCTAGGACTCCTTCTGGCTCGTAAGAGTCCTGGATATTGTGATGTCTCCCGGAAGCAAGAAAGAAAAAGGCCTGATGAAATATGCAAATATATAGTCTGTTGAAATGGGCTAAATTGGGAGCTCCGTATAAAACCTCATTGTGTTGGGGAATAGGCGAGAGAAAAGCCACCAGTCTTGCCACTATTTGTTGGGAGAAATTCAATCTATTCACATGATAACATGTTTCAGGAGTACCAGGCAATAGAAGAAAGAAAATCAGCCATAAATGCTGAAGGTATGAGCAGTAGAAGAATAATCAAAGTTTGGAGGCACGGTTTCTTGCAATTAGTTTGATACTGGGAAATTGCACCTCTGCATAAGTAATATTAATTTGGTGACAGTTATATCAGAATTAATTATTTTCAGCCCAGAAACAGAAGCATGAATATGTGGGCATATAGTCTATGATATAGCTTTTTCAAAGTGGAGGGAGAAAAAAACGATATTTAATAATTGCGTTGAGGCTTTCCTTTCTGAAAAAGGAGTTATATGCCTCCCTCGTGCCATATATAAAAATAAATTTCAGATGAATTAAATATCTAAAGATAAGCCACCTAACTGCAAAAGCATTATAAAAAATAAAAATATATTTTTATATATCTTTAAAATATTAAGGCTAAGGAAGCCTTCCTAAGCAAGACATGAAACTTAGAAGGCATAAATGAAAAGATCTGACAGCTGTGACAACATAAAAACGAAAAATCTTCACTGCAAAAGACATCGTTAACAAAGTGAAAAACAAAGTAACAACAACCTAAAAAGAAAATATTTTCAGCAACTATAATAGATAAAAAAAATACCTAGAATGTAGAGTTACTGCAAATCAACAAGAAATAGGCAAACAGCTCAACAGAAACCAAATGAATAAAATCAGGTAAAGGGAAAGAACAAACTCCACAAATGATGAGTAAATATGAAAATATACAAAACTTCATGTACATGACGTTTGAGATTATGCAGATAAACTCTTTGTAATCACACACATTGACTCAGAAAAGATAAAAATTATTACAGCAAATATTTACCAAATATTGATAATACCCACTGTTAGCAAGGAGGCAAGATCAAAGACACTCTCATACACTGCTGATATGATTGCATATCATATATATTAATTGCTATTGATATTAAAAACTCATAAACATTAATCAATCAATTGATTAATTAATGTCCATGTACCTGGGATGAGAAATTAAATTTCTAAGAATCTCTTCTCAGGAAATACCAATGCCAGTACTACAAAGATGTATGTAGGAAAAAAAAAAAGTTCACTTCAGAATTGTTTGTAATGACAAAAAAAAAAAAATCAGAAACATCTTAAAGTAAAATTCTTGATTAAAGGTAGGAGTCTTTTTAAGTTCTCTTTCTCTCTGGCCCATTTCAAAGCACTCTGTGCATTCTCTACATAGGACTTAGGGTAAAAGTAATTCAACAACCCTATAAATAAATATTTGTTCAATCATATTATAGCTGTGCCTGGGCCTGACAGCCACTGTGGCACAAACAAAGCTTTCCAAGCCTTGATCAGACACCAAGTTCTGCTGAAATAAATGTCTTCAGTTGTTTAGGAGAGTGTGCGATTCCTAAACCTTTCCTTGTCTAATGGACATGACACTAAGCTAGGAGTTAGACGACTTAACTGCACCTGTAACTCACATCACCTTGAACAAGTCATTGAATCTCTCCAATCTCCAATTCACATGCTTGCAAAATGAGGATGGTGACTCATGCCTCACACTACTATGAGGATGAGAGAAATAACCTCGGAGGGCAAGCTTTATGGCTTTATGTAGACCTGAGGTATTATCATGATGGAGGATTTCGTGCAATAAAATAAAAATTGAATGTGGAGAAATAGGAACCCTCATACCCTGCTGGTAGGACTACAAATTAGTACAGCTGCTACGGAAAACAGTATGGAGGTTTCTCAAAAAACTAAGAATTGACCTATCACATGATCCAGCAATCCCTCTACTGGGTATTCACCCCAAAGACTTAAACTCTCCTATCTATAAAGATATTTGCACACCGATGTTCATAGCAGCATTATTCACAGTGCCACTGCCAGGACATGGAAGCAACCGAAGTGTCCTACGATAAGGTACATATATACAATGGAATATGACTCAGCCATAAGAAGAGATGAAATACTACCATTTGCAACAACATGGATGGAACTTGAGATAATCACGCTAAGCAAAATAAGCCAGACAGAAAAAGTTGAAAATCACATGATATCACTTATGTGTGGGATATAAACCTAAAAGCAACAAATGAGCAAGACAAACAAACAGAGACTCATGGACATGGACAATAGACTAGTGGTTACCAGAGGAATATAGAGTAGTGGGGTGGGGAAGGAGTTGGGTGGTAGACGGGGTAAAGGGGGTCAAATATAGGTGAATAGGGGGATGGTGAGGTGGATAAAGGGGATTGAATATATGGTAAATGAAGGAAACTGGACTTTGAGTGGTGAACACACAATAGAATATACAGATGTCAAATGATAATGTACACCTGACAATTATAGGATTGTATTAACCAATGTTATCCCAATAAACTTAATAAAAGTAAAATAAAAAATTAATAAATAAATGAAAATTGAAAGATGCTCATGACAGCTAATTGCTTCCTTCAGGAAACAGATTCTTCAGGCTCTTAGAAACACTTGCCATTCTACTCCATCCCTGGTGTAGACATCTCAGCAGAGCCAAGACTCACGGGAATGCGTAGCTCATGCTGCGCTATCAGGAACACGGTTATGTTTCCGGAAGGTGAACAAATGCCTGTTGTTTTCGGTCTTGTGCACACACACGATGCTGGGGTTTTAACATAGATCTGATCTTTGCATCACCTCCTGCGCACAGCGGGTGGGGGCTTCTCAGACTGCAGGGCCAGCATCCCGTGGCCCTGCCATTGTGCCTCTTAGCCAGAGCTGTGGACTGCCGAAAGCCACTTTGTACCCTGTGATGTCACCCCCGGTCCCAGATGACGGGCAGCTTGCCTACGCTGGTCTACTCAGAGTGTCTGTTCCAAGACCTTGGAAAAGACCAGCCTCTCTTTTTGACTGAAGCTGTAAACTTTAATGGCCAAGTGGTATAACAACCTTCCTCTTTACAGTTAAAAGTGCGAAGTTTGCATTCCGCTGACTCCCTTTCCAACTCACAGGATGGAATGCATCCGTGGAGGTAAGAGGAAAAACACAACCTGGTACTTTATTTCTGGCTTTGGTCTATCTCTCTCTCTCTCTCTTAGAGGTAGGTGGTGGTGGGGGGGGGGGTTGGTTATTTCTTTGTAATCAGGCATATAAACAAAGGGGTAGATAAATTCACAAAACATTAGTAGGTGTCACGGACAGTTCCCCCCACTGCTGTGCAAGTTAAAATAAAAACCAACTGACAACAATAGAAGGCTTTCTCATCCACACGCCCCACCCTCCACCAGCTGTTGAAATTTTATAAGCCATCAGAACAAGCCTGTAACTGGAGAAAACAGCATACAGAAGAAGTAGACAGATCACTTCCTGGGCCAACAGCTCACCAGGATGCGATGGAGAACATGGTGTGGCTTCTTCTGTGCACTTGAGACAGGCTTTTTGCAGCCACCAGCACACGCAGCAGAGAGCTGTGTGATCTGTGGCACTTCTGCCAATACGAGATCCAATTCTGCAAAAGCCCTGTGTCGCCGATATGGAAAGTCCCCAAAGAAGTATTTTTAAATAATGACTTTCGCAGCCAAGTTTATACAGATCTCCTTCCTACCCCACCCAGCCTCCCCCATAAGTAGCCGAAGCCAGCCTGGAGGGTGGGGTGAAAGAATAAAGAAATTGGCAAAAGTAGAAAAGAAGAAATCATGGTTCCTGGGTTTCTGACAGCTTTCCTGCTCCCGGTTCCTTTCCCTCTTAAGTTATAGGAGACACTCCAGCAGCCTTAAATGCGTCAGTATTTTGCTGAAGTTGGCTTGAGAGAGTTTCCCATATGTGCAACAAAAGATGTCTAAATAATACCAATAAGATGTTACTATTCTTCTTTTCCAGTGAGGAAACTGAGGGGCGATGAAGGTCAGTATCTTGGCCAAGGTCAAATGGCTCTTCTCGCAGGTGTGTTTGACTCTGAAGTCCATGCTCTTTCCTCTGGGCCGATGAGGAGAGGATATATCAGAGCTCATGGCAGCCTGAATTCCCAGGGTCGTGTTGATCTTCTTGGTTCTCATCAAGGAGATATCTAATGAGACGACCTCGTTCATTCAGTGCTCCTCTGCTCCCTTAGGATTCACTTGTCTTCCCATTTTGCTAGTCGCAACTAGACCCTCGTTCCCAGCCACAGCCCTGAAGTCGCTCAGCTGTGACAGGTGAATCAGAGAGGACTCTGGGAACCAGAGCTTTTGGCTCACCTCTCAGACTCAAGGCTGGAGAAGGTACCTACTGTCCACTCCTGCATTAAGTATTTGATGGTGCACTTAAAGATTAAAAGGCAAGTGGTGAATTTAAGTCCTCTCAGCCCGCGAAAAGGTCAACACACTCAGCCTTCCACCTCGCCTCACACACAGCTAGTTTTGAATTGGAGGAAGTGGGCCCTCCCTTTGAAGAGAATTAACGTATGTGAATTTTCTTTATTTTTGTTAAAAAAAAAGAGAGGAACGAGGAGCTAGCACCCCAAATCCTACCACCCTAGCGCTACCAAAGTTAGAAATTTGGTACATTTTCCTCATTCTTTTTCTTATGCATCTGTTTCATATACAGTTGTTTGGAAGGCACCTATCTAATCTTGTAACATACTTTTTAAAAAATTGTGTCATAAGCATTTTTCCTGCTGCTGTATGTTTTTTACAATCAAAAATTAAGGACAGGTAAATTTCAAGGGGATCCCATAATTATGGTGGACATTTGCAGGGGTCCTTTGCTACCCTGCATTTAGCCCTATTCTCTCCAAAGGTCAAGAGGCTTATTATTAAATGCTGAGCCAAATATTCACTCTCCCCACTTCTTGGAAGCCAAGTCTATGGGAACGGTCTATAGGTTCAGCCATAAAATGCCTTAAGCTTTGTGGGGGAAACATAAAGAATTAATGAGGCTCTGTCTGTGCCCGTTCTGACAGAGCTGTAATCTCAGGGAGAGGCATACAGAGCTGAAAGCAAGCAGAGTTAATAGAGGTTTTCTATTCCGGATTAAGGTTTACACATGGTTCAACCATTGGCTACTTTATAAGCACCTTTCCTCAGCTATATATAAATCACTCTAAATTTTGCTCAACTTTAACAATAATAGTGACAATTCTAAAGCCACCTTATTTTTCATTAAGATTTACTCCACAATTCCCTAAGAGCAGTGTTTTTTTTTTTCTTTTTTTAAATGATTCCCATTCTATAGTCCTATAGCTTCTTTCATCCCAAGGTTTGTTTCAAAGTATATTTCTTAATATTTTCGTTATTGATTTTTTAATCAATTTTATTTAGATATAATTCCATACAATAAAGCACACACTTTAATAGACACTTTAGTGAGTCTTGAAAAACATCAACACCTGTGTAACTACCACCACAATTAAGAGATAACAACATTCTCTTCACTCCAGACAGTTCTCCATCTCCACCCCTAACCCCAGGCAAACACTAAACTGCTTTCTGGAGGTATAGATGAGTTTAGTTTTTTTTCTGCTATAGAATTTCATACAGATAGAATCATGTACTATTTACTCTATCTTCTTCCATGCATTGTAATGTTTTTAAGAGATGGCCATGTTGCTGCATGTGCTAGTAGCTGGTTTCTTTTTATTGCTGAAGGAGGGTCCCACTGAGTGGATATATCATAATTTATCTATTCATTGTTCGGTGAATATCTAGATTATTTCCAGTGTGTTGTTGTTGTTACTGTTGTTGTTTTGTTGTTATAAACAAAACCGCAGAGCAAAGGTGGAAGGAAGGATGAGGGGAACGTGTAAGAGGTGAAGGAGAGTCTGCAGGTGGGAAGAGGCCCTCCCTGGGGACATCCGAGAGGGTCAGCTGGGTGACATGATAGCAACCAATCTGAGCTGGAACTCGGAGGTTGGCAGATGTTTGTTCTTCTTAAGCTTAGGTTCCTGGATAAAAGAATCTCAGAAGATGGGAGCCGGGGCTCAGCCATCACGCTAGTGATAGCAGACCAAGTTTGAACCCTCCAGTGAGAAGACGCAGTTCAGAGCCCTGTGAATTTTATCAGCCACTGCTCACGGGCTTGTGACAACCTGTCTACAGCTTTGACAACTTGTGACTATCCAGCCTCAATTAATATAAATGAGCTGTGTGTTTAGGGTGAAAATAGCCTTTTCCTCACCAACTCTAAACCATGCGTCCTGCTTTTTGGATACAAATCCAGTTGTGATTGGACAGGTATAGACTAACATCTTCCTAAAACGAGCATTCGGGAATATTTTATAACTGGCCACGCCACAAGTCTTATATATTAAAACCAGGGTCTTAGGTTGGCTAAATCGACATGCTCAAAATAAAGTGTATTACAGTCATAATTTCTGTAGTGAAATGATGGTGAATCTATATCAGAGGCTTTACCGGCTTAAGCATAGTTAAATAAAGGTCTTTGTCCTTCTTGGTTTTGTTTTTTTTTTTTTTTTCCCATCTCCATAAAAAGGACCAAACAAAGAACCTCCTTGAAGAACCACCCCCATTTTCTGATTATTATTATAAGTTAACATTTGGCCAAGCATTCATTGTGCTAAACTCTTCACGTGCATTGCGGTATCTCCTTCAAACATTTAAACAGTCTTACCATATACTCCCGTGATCACCATCTGAAGAATTGGTGAGATTGAGTCATTTGTCCAAGGTCAACAATAAAGAAAGTGCCAGAGCCAGGAATCAGATGTAGGCTTTCTCACTCCAAAGCCGAAGTCTTAACCATCACCTTACAGGACACAGTAAAATAAACCGGCCACCAGTATTATCTCAATAATTGAATTATTTACCTTTCGTTTATCTCATCTTGCTGCACACTTACGGAGGATGGACCGTCCGCCCCAGGCACCTTTTCAAAACCACGACCCAGCAAAGTGCTCAGGTGTGCTCTGTTCCTCTCCTTCCTTCTCCAGCTCTGAACCTCCCTCCCTTCCTGACTCCATACTTCTTTGGCAGAGAATGAGTAAACCTGAATAACAAAGAATAAGTATGAAGAATAGCTTTTTAAGAGAAGAATAGGATCATGAAAATATATACAGTGTGGAAACAGTCTAAACACACACAGGTCTTCACAAATTGCATCTGGGAATTTATCTGGGCATTAGATTTTGTAGCAAGGTGATATACTTCAAATATTAACCTACGATGTCCCTCTTTCTGGGCCTTCTTCCATTTTTAACAGCAAAGCTGTTTTCTGCTTATTGGTTCAGGGAGTGATGCAAAGAAGGAAGCAAAGGGAAAAAATAATATTTTCTTGGCTTTAATGTTTAAAGCCTAGGATATTAGGAGCCTGAAAAAGAACTCTCAGCTGAGACAAAATAGTTCTTGGAAAACATCTTGAATTAGAGGAAGACTGTGTAGGAACCATACAAACATGAACAAGGAAGTCTCTATGGTGACATGCTCGGACCAAACTGGGTGGTAGACGTCCCATGCAAGGCCTTTTTAAACAGATTACATTCAAGGGTAGATAAACTCATGGGACTTCTAGTTCCCCATAATTTAAATATAATCCTAGAGCAGGAAGAAACCCCAAATGAACTGAAATTAAATTTTTACCACCCTGGTAAAATGGAACTTGAAATAGATATTAGACTGCATTTCAAAAATAAAAGTTGTTTTTCTTGTACATTTTAATTTCTGGGATGAGATTTGCACCTATGACTATTTATGCAATTGAATGCAAACCAGGAGAGCGTTACTGACAGACTCCTCTCTCAAAGGGAATCTTGAGGAAAGATTGAAAGGAAGAGGTTACAGGCCACAAGTCTGGGAGATTTCTGGAGAGCAAAAGGGACAGACCATGCTTCGCTGCCAAGTCAACTCATATAAAAGGACAATCTGTCTCTTTATAGACATCCCAGGGCAAGGACGTCAAACAATTTCGAAACACTTTTCTTCTCAGAGGAAGGGCCAAAGTGTTACGTAAAGTAAAAAACCAGTTTGCAGCCCAAGGCCCAAGACTAGCCCTGAACTGTCTCCAAATATATTAGGAACCCTGTTTTCCTGGGAAGGGAGGGCTGGCTACACCTCTGTGCCCTGTGGCCTCAATGCCATCATTTGCTAGTCTCTCTGAGAGGAGCTGGAGATGTTCCCCCGTTAGCCAACAAATGAAGGAGGAGAGAAATCAGTAGACACACATGTGTTGACTCTTCTTCTCTCCCATTGCCAAACACCCAGTTCCACTGCCACGAGTTTGTTTGCATCCAGTGTCATGAGCTCATTGGACACCTTGACAGCGTAGATGACCAAAAGGCGAGAGAGGTGCCTCCTGCCGTCACAGAAGGTGCTTGGTCTTTCTAGTCCAGGTGCGACCCAAGAATCCAGAGGAGCAACGTGAACTGGGGGCTGATGGGAAATGCTAGATCTCGGGCCCCACACCAAGGCAGGGCCCAGGGGATTTTTAGGGCAGGAAAAATACTCTGTATGACCAGAATGTTATATAATGATGGGTATGTGTCATTATAACGATGGGTATATGTCGCAATACCTTTGCGGTATAATGATGAGTATATATCGCGATCCATTTGTCCAAATCCACAGGATGTATAACATCAAGAGTGAACTCTAAAGCGAGCTATGAATTTGGGGTGACGACGATGTGTCAGTGTAGGTGTATCAGTCAGTAACAAAGGCACCCCTCTAATGAGGCTGTTCATGGGTGGGACAGGGTTTATTTGGGAAATTTCTGTACTTTCCCCTCAACTTTGTTTTAAACCTAAAACTTCTCTAAAAAATATAAAGACTTTAAAAAAAAAATGAGGTCTCCATCTGCTCCAGCCGGAAGGATTCTTCGCGGCGGGAGCTGTGTGAAGTCAGATGCTGAGCGTGGAGGAGGGTGCAGTTACTTGGAGGTCAGTTACCTGAGTTCAGACTCAGCCCTCTTTACTTCTCTCTCTGGAGCCGTAAGCCATCTGCTCTCTGGGCCTCAGTTTCCTGATCTGTAAAATGGGGACGGTGACGACAATAATGGAATTGACTTCCTAAGGTCGTTGTAAGGATGTGATGCCATAACGTACATAAAACATTTGGAACACTGCGTGATGCAGTGAGCCCACAAGAAATGTTAGCTTTCCATTATTTTTAAGAGGAAACATTTTAGATACCTAATAGAGATGCTGAAAGAATCTTGGTGAATCCTTCCGTGTTCTTTCTTTTTGGCTGCCCAAGACACCGTGAATGGTTTTAACCACTTCTGATAGGTCCATGCTTAGTGGTGGGCAGTGCAGCCAGTTCTAGGAAGGAATGGCATAAATCACTCTTTCTCAAACTTTATTTATTCCAGAAACATCTTTGCTCTTTTTTTAAAAAAACCACTTCCATATTCAACCCACATGTATTATTTTTACTTAAAACAATTTACAATGGATTTGTTTTTTTATAAAGCCACATCCTCAGCAATAAATAATATCTATGAAATCCATAGTCTGAAGAGCTAGTTCTGTTTTTTTTCTAACCTCTATTAAAGTGAAACCATAACCATGGAAATGAAAACATTCACACACACTTAATATGTTACTTAGGACTCCAGGAAGTCCCTTCATTTCTACATTAGCGTTTTATTAGCTCTCGGCTGTAGTTCTAAATGTTTTGACATTAAATCTCTCCACCCCAGTGATTTGAGCAAAACCTTTTGGCTTCCAGCTCATCCAGCTCATCCAGCTGGGGACCAGAGTCACCAAGTGATTTTCCCAAGACAACACAGACGGCATGGGATAGAAAGATCAGACCACAGCTTTTCAGAAATACAGAGACAGCAGCACTGAGACAGTAGCAAGTCTGCCTTTCTGCTTTGTCTTGTGTCTGTAATTGTTTAGAGTCTCTCTTTTTTTTTTTTTTTCACATCAGTATGACTGCTGGGTTCCTACTACAGAGCTAGAAGTAATTGTTTCTAAATGTCACGGCTTTCATTTTGCAGTGTTCAACATCAGAGGGGCCCCAGATCTTTCCGAGTTATCAAGGTTTTTCTCCCACCACCCAAACCATGGCCTGATTTTCCTGCCCTCCTACTTGTCACAAAATATATTTCAAAGGACGAGCCTCATGGGCCGGATTCCATTTTCCTTAAACATATAAAGCCCCTACAAAAGGAATGTTTGAGCGAGCTCCCGTGAGTGACAGCCTCCAGCCCAATTATTTCTTCTTCACGTTTTTTTTTTCCTCTGTGAATTATCTAGCAATATTCTAGCGATTCTTGACAACAGTAATTAATGTATGAGGAGGGAGAACAAATTAGCCGTGTCTGTCTGCTCTGCTTTCTGGCAGACATAAGGATGTCCTTGGACATTGTGTTATCAACAAGCAGGTCAATTCGGGACATGTGTTTTGAGAGTTCCAGGCGAGCCACAAGCTCTAAACGAATGGTTCAAGGGCTACAAGACTTAGAACTGGCATCTTACAGCCATCACAAAAGAGGGATGTGTCTTTTCGATAGGGTTAGTCAACAAAAAAAGTCTTCGACTTGGGTTCATCTAAATCATGCATCCTCCCTGGGGGCAAAAATAGGGTTCCTGAAGGTGAAAATATCTTAGATGCTAATTCTTTGGTATGTAACTTTTCTCATCAGGGAGAAATGTCATTTAGTTTTAATTAATTTAAATAATTAACGTAATTTAATAATTTAAGTTTACTTTAATTTTTTTTCTTAGTAGGGGTGATCATGGTAGAGAAAAGTGTGAGAAATACTGCTCTAAATGAAACTGTATTTCAGAGGATGTGTTTCTCCTTTTACCTAGCATTTCTGGTCCTGTTCTCTCTCCTAGAGAAAGAGTCTCCAAAGGAAGCAGGTATAAAAGATGCTGACTGCATCACCTTTTAAAATAGTGGAACTACCTCCATGTCCATCAATTGGAAATGGTTAAATAAAGTATGTTCCATCTGTGGTATGAGATACCATATGCCAGTTAAAAGGAATGAGGTAAGTCTAGCTGTAGAGAGAGAAATTGACATGGAGAAGCCTCCACCTCATATTATAGGGTGGAAAAAGGATTCTGCATAATATATATGCACGATCACATTTCTATTAAAACAAACACTCAGCAAATATACCTGCTTCCATATGCACATGTTATATATGTAAATGCAAAAAAAAAAAAAATGAAAGGGAAGATACACGCCAAAGTGATAAACCTGGATTACCTCTGGAGAGAGGTGGTTGAAGAAGTACATGGGCTTTTTATTTATTTATGTGCTTTGTTGTTGCGTTTTTTTTTACATTTCTCACAAGAATGTGCGTAACTTATATAAATAAGAATAGTAAATGAGTAAACATTTATAAAAATAAATCCCGCCTCAACTATCGAACTACTGCCTTAAAGAAAAGATGAGTCACTTTATTTCTAATAAAATTGGAAATCAAGAAGCCTGTGTGCTCCAGTTGGATTAAAGTTTTATCTTTTTAATCAAATTATAGAAAAATGACATACAAGAATGCCAAGTCTTCGGAAAAAAAAAAACCTATTAACGTGAAAAGTAACAGAAGAAATCGAAAAGTAAAATGAGATCAACTTTACCACATAAGAAAGAAACATGGATGGGCAAGGTTGCTAGAGCGTGGTTTAGCAATGTGTATCAAAATGTCAATGGGGAAAAAAAGTCAGTGAGCATACCAGCAGTCCCCGTGCTAAGAATGTTCATTGTTCCATGCTTTCCAATAGAGTAAAATTTTAAATTTCTTAAAAGTCCACAAATCAAGAATTAGATAAGCAAGATATGGCAGATACATACAAAACAACACTTCGCATGTGTTGCCAACACTGGCCTGTCTATAGTGACATAGAAGGAGATTCACAAGACATTATTGTATTAGAGAATAGCTTCTAGAAAAACATCAAGGTCTTATTTACATAAATATTTACAGCCTCTCTGGCTATTGGCGAGATGACTCAGTTTCTCTTCTATGTACCCCCTGCTTAGGACTGCTTGAGCATCCCCATGGCGTAGTAGTTGGTCTCCCTCAAGGCGAGGAATCTGTGAAGGTAAGATGGATGGAGCACAGTCTGAGTGACCTCACCTCAGGCGCCATGTTCCACCATTCCTGCAATGTCCTATTAGCCTCACCAGTCAGCCCTATTCCCCGTGGAAGGGCTTTCCACGAGGGCATGAAAAGCAGGAGGCAGGAGTCTCTGGAGGCCTCTCGAAGGCCAGCTACCACAGGTGTATATTTTCCTAAGTTCTTGTAAACCTTGGAGAGGCAAAATGGGACACATAATAAATAAAGTAACTATGGCACTGAGCCAAGAGTATCACATGTATTACTGTTTTTTTTTTTAATCTAGGCTAAAATGCCAACAACTGAAGGACATACCCTTATTTTTTTGTACCTCTCTAAAGTAAATAAAATGCTGCCAGTGAAATTATGACAGGATGTTTTCTTATCACTGTGAATTTTTGTCCGCTGGCTGAAAAAGCTGCTTTAGATATTTTTACTGATAGTTTATCCTCCATCGCTTGGGTGTCCTCATGGAAAAGAAAACATAAGAGAAATAAAACGTTCAGAGTCTGAACGTTCTACATCATTTTTCAAATCAGAGTCGTCAACGTCAATTTTTTTTTTCCCCACACAAAAGCATCCTTCCTGCTAAAGACATTCTGCTCTGAGATTGTTCTTTTAAGGCTGACACCTGTTCAGCAGGTTTTGATGTTGCTGCTTTCTTGATCTTGTGACAATGAATCAAGATAGCTTCTCCTTGCTCTGAAATCTCTTTCATCTGGTCTGTGGAATTTCACAATTTCTCCTGCCGTCAATTGTGTTGCTTGGAATGGGATTAAAAAAAAAAAAATCCCCCTACATGTATTTCAGAAAAAAATATAAAAATAAATAACACTGCTTTATCTCCTTACGATTATCTTTGTTAGGTTCTGTGAACATCCATGTTCTGTGAGAAAAAATGGACACTGATCATTTCTCCAGTGATGAATACTTACTTCACAAATATCCAATTTATGTTCCACTTATTTGTCAGTAATTGCGAGATGCATCCCTGATTTCAGAGATGTTAAAGTATAAATAATATGCACCCAGAATTACTGATATATAATGTTCTATTTGAACTTCCCAACAGCCCTGTGAAAATGGTTACTGTTTTTATAGACGGGAATGCTGAAATTTGTCCAAGGCCACACAGTCAGAAAGACAGAATAGTAGTTACCTCCATAACGACCGCACATAATCTCTACATTGCACTGCTTTTCAGGTCCATACAGTTATCCTTGACAATGGACACCAACATTGTCACTGTCATCATCATCATCATCATCATTATCACGGTCACGTTTATCATTGTCATCCTCATCATCATCGTACCATCATAATCATCATCATTAGAGCTAATAGTTACTAAACATGTACTTACTGTGAGCTAACTCTATGCTAACCACTTTTAAGTAGGTTTTATTATTACCTTATTCTGCAAACATTGATAGTGAAGCTCAAAAGGATTAAGTAACTTGTTCAAAGTTATTCAGCTGAGACTTGAAATCAATCCAGGCCACCTGACTATAAAAATCACATTGTTAACTACTAAAAGTTATAAAGAATAGTACACAGCAAACTGTAGGCACCCAATGCTTACACCTATCCCAGTGACTGGTATGCAGTAAATAAACAATCACAATAATGACAATAACGGTAGCTAATATTTATTGAGCAGTTACTATGAGCCAGGCATTATGCTAAATGCTTCATACAGTTTATTTCTTTGGGTCCTCATATTAACCCTATGAGGGAGGCACTATTTTATTCTCATTTTACAAGTGAGGAAATTGAGAGTTGGGGAAATTAAGAAAGTGTCCAAGGTTATACAACCAGTTAATGACTCAGCAACAATTCAAGTCCAAAAGGATGAGTTGAAAACCCTGTGTTCTTAAGTGCTATACAATATTGCTTCTGACAAGGAGTATTGAGTATTGTTAATTTAACTCACAAATACATCCTGAGCACAGACTGTGTGCCATGTTGTGCCAAGCACAGTGGATGCAGTAAAAAACAGGAGGAAGCTGAGCTTTGTCTTCATGGGAATTACAATCCAGATAAAACACCAGTAATGATAAGAACTGGGAAGACCACATAGAAAGGTGGTTACAGAGTATTCACATTTACAGCCTGCCCTTCCCCAAAGCCTACTAAGAAGATAACGAAATCGTGATGATAACTAACATTTATTGAATGCTCAGCATCAGACATTGATCTGAGCATTTTACATGCATTATAACATTTAAATCTTACAATAACTTGTTTTTTAGATGGGGGGAGGTAGTAAGGAGAAAGGGAGAGGAGGAAGAAAAAAGAGAGAGAGGAAAGAAGGGAGGGAGGGAAGGAGGGAGAGAGAAAGGGAAGGAAACAGAGAATGCAAGATATTTTTAAATGTTAAACAACATCCTTGGAGAGAGATGAGAAGATAACGTACCCATAAAACAAGAATTTATTAATCAAGAGAGCAAAGACGAATTCTCAAAAAAATAAAGATAGAGCACCAAGATAAAAATTTCCATGGGTGAACTTGAAGATCAAGTTCATCCTAGTTTCTTTCCCAGAAAGAAAACAAATAGAGATAAAGAAATGAAAACCATTGGGCGGAGGGGATAGACTCATGAGAGACAGGACCAGTCCAGGAGGTTTACCAGTCAACCAACAAGGACAGGAGCTCAAGTCCCAAACAGAACCTAGAGGGAAGGAAAAATACATCTGCAAGAGTGAAAGCAGCTTCCGGTGTGAAGGAGCACACTCGGGTCTCAGCTCCAGCAGCAGAGGCCTGCGTCACGGCGCGTCCCCGCAGAACTGCACAAATCACGGATTGAGAGCCACAGACGGCCTCCCTGCCAACACCGTCCGCCCAAGGCGCGGTGTCAACCTCTTGTCGAGGTGAAGGCACCAAACTCCCTAATCCTCACACCTTCAAACTCCTTGATTTCCTGCCACATTTATTTTGCAAGTTCTTCCATAAAGCCAACCATCCATTCTCTCTGTTCCTGCTGCCAGACTGACAGATACTGCTGGAGGAAATTCTAAAACCGTGCCCATCCGTTCTGCTACATCCGCGGTTCACAGCCTCAGCCGCACACCGGCCCACTGAACAACCTTTTTCATCCCCCGCAGCAGCGGGAAGACAATTGTGTATGTGTATATAGATATAGTATGTGTTGTTTATAGTACATATGGGTATGTGTGTGTGTGTGTGTGTGTATAATAGATAATATATAGAGAGATAATATATAATATATAATAGATTATATGTAATAGATAATATATATAATAGATAATATATAATAGATAATATATATAATAGATAACATATATAAAAGATTATATATATAAAGATTATATATATATATATATATATATATATATATATATATATATATAATAGATAAAACCAGATAGTGATAAGTGCTCTAAAATCTGAATCATTTCCAGGGAAACTCAATGATAGTCGACATCTGTTGGACCCTGTGAGAATTCCTAGTTCAAGGCATTTTGCAGTTTCAGCATTAGATCACTACATTCCTTTAGATGACATCAGATTTGAGTTTGCGGGTATTTGATGTGATTAAAAAAAAAAAAAAAGCTAAGTGCCAACACATGAAAATCAGTGTGGAAAAAGGGCGCGAGGGTGACGGTGTCCAGTCTCGTTCTGAGGTTTGAGAAGTCATGTGGTGCCCAATGGGCACAGACATCTTAGCAAGCCGTCATTTTTAAGAACAAAATTAAAATGTTTTCTATTTATATGTATTCTTAAACAAACAAACAAACAAACAAACAAAACAGCTACTAAATTGTTAAGTGTTTTGGACCTGACCACTTCATAAACACAGAACTCTTAGGTATTTCTTTTGGTCTGGGGTGCTGTGAATGAATTACTAAGACACAAAGGAATCTGTGAACCCAAAAAGCTTGGGACTCAGCCTTCTGCTCTCATATCATTATCATCTGCCCTTGCAGTGCTTGTTACCTCCCATCACACAGCATTCATCAGAATCTATTGCAATTACTTGAGCAGGAAAGTATTTTGACCTGCCTGCTGCTGGGATAAACAACTCACACACACACACACACACACACACACACACACACACGCACGCACGCACGCACGCACGCACACCATTTGTCTCCTTTCATATACGTGGGTGTTTCTTCCATTTGTAGCAGGTGTTTTAAAGAGAAAATCTGAGGAATGAACCAAAAGAAGTAAGGAAGGAAGTGTGAAGATAAGTGAAACAAAGGCTGGGCCCTGCCCACCCACCCCGCTGGGTCCCCTGGAGCTCCACCTGGAGGGAAGACACTAGAGAGAGAACCCAGGAGAGTTGTCGGGAGTCTGGAGACAGAAGAAGGGGTGCTTTGCGAGTGCAGGAAACCATGTGCAACACGAAACACAGACAAAGCCCTGTCCAGAGCTGCACCTCTGCATGTGACCTGGACGCTTTCAGGAGTACAGGCTTTTCGGATAATGGGAGTACAATAGACACGTGGGAGCTGGAATCAGAGAATGCGAGCAGAACAGATGCACTGTGGCGGCTGCAGGAAAGAGACTGGCTTCTGAGCCCCATCGTTTGGAGATTCCCCTAAATATCTGGGAAACAGTTTAGATGAGGGTTTGGGGCCTGCCACCCACAGATGGAAAAGTTTGGATCAACCGTAAGCTTATGAGGGCAAGGACAAGATCTGACATCTTTATCGCTGTGTCTCCAGCAACTAAGACAGGTATCGCCACATAGTAAGTGCTCATTTATTGATTTACATGTTTCTTTGTTTATTTCTAACGCCGTGCTAGAAAAGCACAGATCGTTCCGACTTATCAAACTCAACATATCCAAAACCAAACTCATTGTCTTCTCCCCATTCACCCCTCCTGTGTCTTGCAAGATTCTTTAATTGCCTCCATGTTCTCTGACAGCCCATGTTCCATCCTTCACTATGGTTTCTTTCTTCAACATTTACTCTGAATAGTGCCCTAATTCTGCCTCTCACCTTGAGCCTCCCCTCCATGCAAGCCCGTCCGACACACTTCTTCCTAAAACACAATTGTTTACTTCTCTGCTCAGAAAATGTCCAAGGCTTCTTATTTCCTGTCTAATATAGACCAAGTTCTTTAATAAAGCTCACAAAGGTCTCTACCTTCTGGCCCCTTTCAACTTCAATTTCTTCCGTTTCCTTTCCCTACACGGAATATCACCTGCCCTGCGCACACACACTTGCACCTCTGTAGTTCCATCCATGTGTTAGGCTATATCCTCCTTCTAATGCTAGATTGTAAGTTCTTTGAACCCTGGGACATCTCTTATTTATCTTTATATCCCCCTTGTGCTTCATACAGTGTGTCTTGTTTTGGGAGGAGTACTTAATACGCAATCCATGGGAAGGGTAGTCGTTTAAGTTAGATTTAAGACTTTCTTCACCATCAGTGACCCCACCCCAGGGAGAGAAAAGATGACTTATCTGGTTCATGAGTTTGGCAAAAGATTAAAGTTTGCTCAGCTCAGTACCCTCCAGTCTCCCTGAAGAAACAGCTGAGTATCATTAACTATATTCTCACTGAACTCTCTTTTCTTCTTGGCCACCCAGAAAGTTTATTGGTCAGGATCATTCCAGCAAAGAAGGCCCCTAGTTTGAGAGATGGCTGCAGATTTGATCCAGGAGAGTGTAAACAAGCTTACTGGCCATATTAGCTCATGTCGTTCAATATAGTGCTTTATGAGTAACAAAGGTGGTGATTTTTTTATCGCCATCTGTCTGATTCTTATGTCTGTTTTTCAACTTTTGCCAATTAAGTTAGGTTGGGTGGGGGTGTTGTATTTTAGGTCATCTTAAAACCTAGTGTCTTGTACAGATGATGTGTCCCCTATATGTGCCCTTGAATTAACTGACTCAAGTTCTATCCTAGGAGATTTATTTTCAGTTTTCTCATCCTGAGTAAGACTGAGCAAACAAAGCCTGACTTTATAAATAGTATAACACTAATGTGACATCTTTCGACTGAGGAAATTGAAACATCCAGGGTTTGTGAAATATCATTTGTTAGTTCACAATCAGCAGGAGGTTGAGAACAGCCAAAAATGGATTTTCCATGTTAAATTTCTCTACATCTAAAAATTTTCCCTTCTCAGGGAAATTTATGGGGTTCTAGCTACCCTTTCCTTTGGTCATCAACTTTAATTTCCCTGGAGAATTTTTTTTTTTTAAGTTTCTGGTCTAAACTTGTAAAATTTTCCCAAGTCTTAATGGTCCAGCTCTTTTTCTCTCTCTTTAATTCATCAATTCCAACCAGTTCCTTCCCTTTATCTACTACTTTATTCCTCAGTAGATTCTAGAGCTGACCAGGCTTCCTGCTTCTCACAGATCCATTTTGAGCTTTTGTATTTATTTTGTTATCATCTCCAAATATCGCCAGCTTTTTTCTCTCTTCCCTCCAGCCTCTGATTCTTTGCCTCTTTCTCTAAAAAGCAAACTTTTCACTTCTACCCTCCCTAGCACCTGAAAAACTCACTTTCCTCCTTTCCTTTTACATCCTTTCTATTTCTTTTTTCTCCACTGATTCCTTCCCACCTGCCTTTAAAATTACCCATACCTCCCTGTTTGCTCAACTCAGCACCCTCCACTGCGAAGGACCTCTCACTTTCCACTTCATTTGTTGTCTGTCCATCTCCAGCTGCCTTCCAGTCTCACTTGCCTTTCATTGAGTACCAAAAGTCTGAAAGCATCATTACACCTGTT
Organism: Macroglossus sobrinus; assembly: GCA_004027375.1. Classification (NCBI taxonomy): domain Eukaryota; kingdom Metazoa; phylum Chordata; class Mammalia; order Chiroptera; family Pteropodidae; genus Macroglossus; species Macroglossus sobrinus. The sequence goes on along the minus strand of PVKZ01007330.1, from coordinate 5,098 downwards.
CCATCCGTATTTCCACATGATTGGGTTGCTCCATAGTGCCATGACCTTCTGCTACCAACTCAACCATTCAATTGAAAAAATTGCTCTTCAAGTCCAACAGTTTCTCCATTGTCACATTCTTCAGTCTGTACTCGATCCTCGTGTTTCTTGACTTCTTTGCTGTGGTCGACACTGTGGACCACTTTCTTACCCCTCTTTTTACGTTAAGAGTCCTACTGCTCTACACTGCCAGCTTACTTATCCATCTTTTTCCTGTATGAGCCTCACGTGCAATGATTCAGTCCTGGGTCTTGATAAACTCTGTGGCAAGCATTGATGGCTGCCGTTCTCACTTTCTGTCTCACTAAGGGAAAAAGATGCTCAACCCAGTTACGGCAAACTGTTCTCATTTGACAATGATTGGGGCTGAGATGGACATGTGGCCCATTTCAGATCCGTAATAAGGGAAGACCTCCAAAGGGTTCAGGGAAATATTTTACTTCCTATAAAAAAGGCACGTAAGGAGAAAAACATTTCTTCCTGCCCTTGCCTTCTTTGTCGGAAAGTGTTCACATAAGACCACGAAGCATTGAGCTGCGTCATCTTGCCACCACGAGGGAAGGTCAAGAGAAGAACACAGAAGCTAATGCTGTGCCCTGACATCAGTGAACCGCCGAGCCAATGTTGCCACTACACGGATGCTCGAATAACGACAGGTCTAGATTTCAGTAAGCAACTATTAACTCTATTTCTATTATGTACAGCCAAATACATTGAAGGATTCTTCCAAAACTCTTTCTGTCTCATCCACCCATTCTCAAGGAATATATTGTGAGGTCTCTGCTGACCTCATCAGAATCCTTATCTCCAGGTGTCTTTTCCACCCCGAGACTCCCCAAGTTCTAGATGTTTCCACTCAGATTTCATATTATCGGCTTAATGCAACATGTTCAAATCCAAACTCATCATTTCATTTTCTCCCTAAAATCAGCTTCATAAAGATTAAGAATTCCGTCAAACTTTGTTAGAATATGAGTTCAAACCTTGATAGAACTTCCAGGTGTGGGGTGGGGCATTGTGCAGACAAGTATGAGAGAACTTAAAATTTAAAACTTAAGGAGGCTTATCTCTGTCTGGGTGTGCTGGATGTTTCACAGTGATGTGTAGGTATAAAGCAGTATGGATGAGACACAACAGGAAGTGGTCAAAGATAAAGCCGAAATGAGAGCAGTCATCGGATTATGAGAGATGCCTTTCTAGAGTTGCACCTTTATGATGTGCATTGTGTAAGATTCTAGGTTGTGGAACCATGTCATAGGATTTACATTCTGCAAAAGTAGCTTCAGCAGCAGCATGAAGAATGGATCAGAAGGTGCAAGACTGAGATGAATAAAGCAATGTAAAAATCCTCTAGCCAGAAAATAATGAGATCCTAAACCGTGATTCTGGCAGTGGCAATGGGAAAGAAAGGGCAGATTTGAAAAATAATTAGGAAAACATTCATCAGACTATAAAACAGATTGACTATGGAAAGTGAGAGAAAAAGAAGTGTATGAAATGAGAGATTTTGCTTGGCCAAGTTGGTGGAATAATGAATTGTATAGAAGGAAATGTAATCATTATTGTGGATCTATATGATGAAGTTCAGTTTAGCACATGTTCACACTGAGCAGTCTTTGGGACACGCAGGTGGAAACGTCTGGCAGACAGAGAAATATGTCTCCAGAACTCAGAAGAAAGATACAATTTGGGAAAAGATCTGGAAATGTAAAAGGTACTATGGATATAGATACTCAACAGCCATTCCTGTCCTCTTCTTACATACTTTCTCTCCTGCAAAGGTTAAATGTTTATTTAAAAATATACATTTCCCAGCTTCCTTTGCACCTAGGTGTGGCTACATGGCTGTGCTGTGACCAAAGATGTAAATAGGAATGTTGTGTAGGATTTCTAGGAAAACCACTTAAACTTGGATGACTCAAATGGGAGGAGGTTCTGTCTGCTCTTCCCCTCTGGCACTTTTCTCCTGCTAAGATCAAGGAGGTGGTAGCTGGAGCTCCAACTGCTGTGTTAGCCATGATGTGAGCATGAATATGAAAGCCATACACTAGGGTTTTAGAGTAGAATGGTAAAAGGATCCTGGGTTTCTGGTGAACTTGGAGCCACCGTATTAGCTCTGGACTGAGGACATCCCAATTCCTTTTCTATTTGAACCATTGTTATTTGGGTTTTATGTTCTATGCCCCCAAATGTAATCTTAACTGATACGTCAAGTTATTATCAACTTATAGATAATCCTTACCATAGAAGACAATAAGAGGCCATATTAGAGCCTTTAGAAAGAGTCTTTCAGAAAGAGTCTGCAGAATGGGGGAGAGAACTAAACAGAGATTTCTGGGGAACCTCAGTGCAAAAGACAGAGCTTCTGAGACTTGAAAGGAAGAGTCAGAAAAGTGAAAGAATTTGTTCCACCTCGAGATGTGCCACTCAGGTCCCCCTTCAAGGAAGGACTCGCTCACGAGATCATTGGTGGACATCCCCCAGCTATTAGCTCCATCATGGTCTACCTCAGCTTTTAAGGCCATTACTTAAGGCAATGGTAGCCAAGATCACCTCTTCTTAGCACAGCTCTCCCTACCAAGGACTGAGCAAAGCTCGGTACAAAATTTCCACCCCCACAGGACTCCTCTCACGGGCGCTCTTTGTTCCAGAGCTGTCCCCCGGGATGGTAGAGATGATCAGATCTGCACTGCAGTCAGATGGACCTCTCTGCCCAGCAAATCATTGTCACTGCTCACTCCATTTCAGCATCTGCTCCCCAGACAACTCAAATGGTACAGAGGATATTAAAGAGTTCATATGAGTTAACACATAGCATTTGATTTGGTTAAATAAGCACTTAATAAACATTAAAGTAAAGGGGTAGAAGAATAGTGCTTCCTCAACTAAAACTACCAAATAGAAGTATTCTTACTCAAAGCAATTTACTTTCCAATTAATGGGTTCTGTCCTCTTTTATTTTTATTGCTGTTAAGCCAGAATATAAAGATATTTCATCAACAATCCCTCCAAAATATCGTTCATTTCTATTGTCTTGCTTTCTCCTTAAATTTTATCTTGCAATCAAATATTATGTAGGAAAAGTAAATAGGAATGAATAAATCACAAGTGAAAAATTTCATTCAAGCCCCTTTGTGTATGTCATTACTCATTATTTTCCAGATTCAGCTATATTATAGCATAAACCACAATCATTCAACACATAACTCCATATGGAAAAAGCTCTGAATAATAAGATGAACTTATAAGGCAAATACCAAATCTGTTCCCAGAACATAATGGCCGGTAGAATTAATTGAAAAGATTCTTGTTTCTGAAAATCTAACCATTTATTTCACAAAGACAGAGGTTCATTTTCTCTTACTTCCTTTTACGTCAATGATTTAGCCCAAATTAATCTTCCAAGAAAAGCACATATAGCTGCAACTATGCTGTCATTTCCTTCTTATAAGAAAAACAACAAAGCAGATAAAAATCTGCTTTCCCCAATGCTAGAGAGCCAATATTTTTAGTATACTATTGCAACTTTCAGGTGTTTTCTTTCAGGGGTCAGCAAGCTACCACCCATGGACTTAATCTGGCCCACTACCTGTCTTATAAATAAAGTTTTATTGGAACATAGTCATGCTGTTAGTTTATGTATTGTCTGTGGTTTTCCATACAATGGCAGAGTCAAGTCAGTACAACAGAGACCATCCTGCCTACAAAGTCTAATATATTTACTGTCTGGCCCTAGGAAAAAAATTGCCAGCTCCTGTACTAGTTTAAAAAGTATGATATGTTTTTGCATTTCTATTTATTCATTCATTATTATTCATTCACAACATTTTAACTGACATCTTAACAATGTTAACATCACTGTTAAAAAGTGTCCATCTGAAATCAGTAATGATTTTTAAAGGACATAACGAATGTTCTCTTTTTCTTTTGGTTAATATGTGGTTATTATTTTTTAATAAGTCTAATTTAAAAAAAAAAAAAAACTATCTCCTACCCAGAAGACAGAATCTTGAGTACAGCACTTGATACTCACCCATGTTTTAGACTAGTTTTAAATGTCAAGTTTTAGAACAACCACAACAAAAACAATTAGTCCTCAAAAGAGACTGGAAACAAAACATCTACAGTTTTAAGACAAATAAAAAGGTGATTATGCGCTAACTCCCATGTTTTCCTTTCTTTCCTCTTGGGAAGATTGCCTCTCTAAATAAAAAGAAGATGGCAGCATTTCCAACGGCCTTTCCTTCCAGATCTTTTGATGTCACAGAGCTTCCTATTTTAATGGAACAGCATCTTCTTAGGAATTCATCAATGAGGATGAGAAGAAAAGGAAGGAGCAAGAGTTCTGCTCTGAAAGACAACGGTGCAGGCAGATTCCACACTTGGTCCACTGCCCTAGATGGAGGGGCCACGAGTTGGCTCAAATCAGATGCCTGGATCGCTAAGTGTGGGTTTCCAGTTACCAGCTTTCTGCCGGGGACTCTCTAGGTTGGCCCTAGAATGTAAATGGACATAGATCTCGTGTAATGAACTGTCGCCTCCCCCTGAGTTTTATTTTCTCCTGTTTCCTTGTCTAAATAGGTACAGTTACCTGGGGGTTTTGTGAACTAAAGGGTTCAACTGTACTTTAAAATGACGAAATCAGCACTTCTTAATGTACTCCTTCAGTTTTCATTCATCAAGTACGTTTTACTTTCTTTTTATTTCAAAAGTAATATAAATATCTTTGCATAAAAATCACAAACATACTGGGAAGCAAAAAAAAAAGCAAGGGGAAAAAAAATCAGATCACCTGTAACTACTACCATGCAAAGAAGCCCCTGTAAAACGTTGCTATATGTTTATTCATACATGTAGTGGGCTGAATGGGGCTCACTCACCCCCTCAAGATATATCTAATGTAATTATGTTAAGGAACCCAAAATGAAATCATCCTGGACTAACTGTTGCACCCTAAATCCAATGACGAGACATCTTAGAAGAAGAAGAAGAAGAAGAAGAAGAAGAAGAAGAAGAAGAAGAAGAAGAAGAAGAAGAAGAAGAAGAAGAAGAAGAAGAA
>PVKZ01007329.1:0-24355 GCA_004027375.1 Macroglossus sobrinus | reverse complement strand
GAAGGAAGGAAGGAAGAAAGAAAGGAAAGAAGGAAGGAAGGAAGGAAGGAAGGAAGGAAGAAAAGAAGGAAGGAAGGAAGGAAGAAAGGAAAGAAGGAAGGAAGGAAGGAAGGAAGGAAGGAAGGAAAGATGGAAGGATGGAAGGAAGGAAGGAAGGATGGAAGGATGGAAGGAAGGAAGGAAGGAAGGATGGATCCACTGGCAGGTTGTGTTTTATTTTTCCTTAGGTCTGTGGTTTCATTTTTGTCATACATCTCATATTGATCAACTGTTGCACTAACAAACACAAATTTAAAATGCTCCTAGAATGTTTAACTTGTTCAGTGATTTCATCGTTAAAAGGACACAGGGGGAAGGAAGCAAAACTGAAGTTTTCCAAGATCCATTCCTATGTACAAACTGTCTTTTCTCACATCTCTCTTGAAATACCACCACTCATTCAGTTTCATGTTATCACGGTAGCAATAAAGCAGCTTTCTGCAAGATACATGGAAAATACAACATTCTCTACTAAAACAGGGGACTTTACGAAACAAGACCAGAAGGAAGAGGCATTGGGTGGTAACTTTAAGCTCAGAGAAAAAATGTATTTATGTATAGAGATTATATTTGCAAACATTTCACACATAAATATTTAAAATGATCATGTAGCTTTTGAATAGAAGAATATGGCAGAATTTGGTCTCTGTTAATCAGACTTGTTTGAGCATGGAAAAGTAAAAACAAAAAATAACAACAAAAAAACTCAGAAGCAATACTTAACTGTAATTCTGATTCTTTTTCCAGCTAACTATTGGAATGCTGGAATTGACAGAGTACAAATAATAGTAATTTTCTTACTGTAAATGACTTACCATGTATCCCTCATTCCCACAGTTATCATGTGCATCATAATAGAACTTTTGATTATTTAATTTCAACCTTAAATCTTTCTCATCTATCTGTACTCAGTGCCTTGGAGTAGAAGATTCTTATTTCAATGGGTAGGTGGTATAGTGTAGATTAGTGGTTTTCAATCATTAGTGATATATCAGAATCACTTTAAGGGCTTGCTAAAACACAGGCTGATGGGCCTAAGCTAAGTCTGAGAATTTCTGATTCATTATATCTGGGGTGGGGCCCAAGATTTTATGTTTCCAACAAGTTCCCACATGGTGCTGATACTGTTGGTCTGGAGATCACACTTTGAGAACCACTGCTACAGAGGTTAACTAAAATCAGAGGCTCTAATGTTAACAGGCATGGGTTCCTATCCCAGCTCTTTCACTTGCATGGCCCTAACATAATGACTTTACCCCTCCAAATTGCAGTTTCCTCAGCTATAAAATGGGCCCAGCTCACAGCATTGTTGTGTAGAATCAATAAGATAATGCATGCAAATTTCTCATCACTATGATTGGAGTGTGGTTAGTATTTTATAAAATGTTAGCAAACTTTTAATAATATTTTGTTGCCTTACTTGGCAAAAGATTTTCTACAAATTATTTTCAGCAGTTACCAGCTAGAGAGGAAAAACCAGATCTAGGAAGCACCAGGGCTAAGTAACAGATATGACTTACATTTAGGTCACAGCAAGTAATCAGATTTCATTGTATATTGGTGTTATGCACGCTGTATAAGGATCATCTGAGAGACATGCTAAAAGTATGTATTTTGGTCCCACTCCCAGAAATTCTGATCCAGTAGACCCGAGACAGGCTTTGGAATTTGTATTTCTAAAAAAATTTTTCTAAAGCACTCAAATGTGCTTTCATATATGAATATCACTGGTGTTAGCCATCGGATTGCTCTCCTGATATTCAGCTTCCAAGACATTGTTCTCAACTTTAGTTGAACATTAGAACTATCTGGGGAGCTTTCAAAAATCCCAGTGGCCGGGCTATAGCCCAGACTAATTACATCAGAATCTCTGTGGGTTGGATCCTGGCATCAAGTTTTGTTGTTGTTGTTTGTTTGTTTGTTTTGCAAGATCCCCAGTTAGTTACCATGTACAACCAAATTTGAGAATTGTTGTCCTAAGAGAAGGAGAAATTATTAGATGAAGATACCTTGAGAAGGAGTAACTTTAAAATACTAGGCACTACTATATTCGGCAAAACCTGATCTTGATGATAACGAAGCATTGCTCATCAGAGGGGATTATAAAAGCATTAATAGTCCTTACAAGTGCATTGGCATTAGGAGGTAGGAGGACACAGAAAGAATAGCCCCTAAATTATGTTTTCCTGTTTGAAATCTTCTTGGGGCTGCCTTTGCCTCCTCTATATCTTAAGTAAGATATTTCCTATGTGTTAGCCACACTTTCCTTGTTACAAAATGTGAGAAAATATTTTTGTTGTTTTGCCTGCAATGGGCTAAATACTGTGCAAATTGTTTTCGTATATATAATCTCATTAGATTCTCAAGTCATCAGTCTGAGGTACATATCATCTCTTTCCTTTACAGATGAAGCATGAACTCAGTCATACAAATAGTAACTTGCATGATTATCTCAGGCCCCACCCAAATGTACAACTGAGCAGTAACAACTTCCTTAAAATGAACTCAAATTTTATTCTTTAAATTTTTCTTAAATATTTGCAAAATGTTTTTGAACAGTATGGGAATAAAATTGAATGTCAGCAGAAGAGAGGAGAGGACCTATTCTTGACCCTAGGCAGGAAATCTTGTCTCTTCTCTTTCCCTGGGAAGGGATTAAGAATATGGTAGGATTTCGCTTATATGTAGACTATAAAACAAAACAAAACAATCAAATGAACGAACAAAATAAAACAAAGATCGAAAATAGATTCATAAATACAGAGATCAAACTGATGGCGCCAGAGGAGAGGGTGTAGGTGGATGGGTAAAAAAAAAGTGAAGGGGAACATAGTCAATAATACTGTGATAACATTGCATGGTGACAGATGGTTACTAGACTTAGTGCAGTGATCATATCATAAGGTATATAAATGTCAAATAACTCTATGGCACACCTGAAACTAATGTAATATTGAATGCCAACTATATTTTTTAAAAAAGGAAGTGTCAGCAATTATGTCCTCTGGTGGCTCTGTTCACTGTATGTCTGAGAAAGAAATAGTTCTGAAAAGAATATAGCTTTTATTAAATTGATTTGCTTACTTTTTTAGGTGTTTGATTGGCCTCATCTTCTCATCATTTATAATATTGGACATAAAAGTAAAAATTTTTATTGAATAATAAAAGTGTTCTAATAAAGTAATGGTAATAAATCCTTCCAAGTGCCAGTACAGAAGGCAATTCCATGACAGCCAGGAGAATGGGCCTGCCTTGAGAATGCAATTCTAGTTGTGGGATAATATTGAATCTTATTTCTAAAAAGCAAAACAAATGGAAAACCCTTTCATACTTAGACAAACAAAAAAGACAAAATTATGGCTGTGAGGAATTTATCAAGGCCTTGGAATATACAGACCAAGCTTCAATATTTCTGCTTATATGTGTCCTACTTGACATTCAAAGCTATCTCAAGTCACTTTGGTGGAGGGTGTTAGGAGATATTGAATAGCAGGCTGATTTAAAAAGGTCTCTGTAAATATACTTGGTGTAAACCTACTTGTCGTAGATAATAGCATCATTTTAAGAGGGGTTTCAGATTCATCACAGCCTCTATGGTATTTTCCTTTAATAATGTATCTTAAAAAAAAGATGCTTAGCTAAGGCTGCTAATTCTTTGAAACTCTAATCATTTAAACTGTCTAGCCTTGTTCAGGGTAATTATTTCTATCCATTATCCATCATGCTAAGAAATGACAGCTCAGGGACAAGGAGACTTTTCAAGCAAATGCTTAAAGACAGTGTTTTAGTTTGCAGGCACTGGCCAATGTTAATTAAATTATATAAACAATGACTCATGTTATAAACACAGTACAGAGAAGCTTGGAAGAAAAAAAGAAGGCAGTTTAATAACTTTAAAACAATTTTATTCTTCCTCAAAGAAAATAAAAGGAACTCTTTATTCTTTTGGCTTTATGTTTGTCTTCTTAAAATTTAAGTGTTGTCAAAATATAGTGCCTCTGAAAGTCTCACTTCTAAGAGTAGCAGGTAGATCTTTCTAGATTATATTTCTATAATATATTTTGGATTGGAAAAAAAGAAAAAAAGGGAGAAAATTAAGCTCCTTCAGGAGCCACAAAACCATGAGTCAAACCCCTAGCCATTTGCAAAGCGGTAAATCTCAATGGATAGGAGATGTAACTGCTATTACTGTAACTGCTAATATACATCTCTAATATACATCATTATTGAGTATTGAATGTTAATATCTCTCTAATACACATCACTCTTTTCTGACAAGTTTTAGAATGCTGCTGTTTTTGAAATTTTGTCCTCTAAGATTGATAATAATCTCAGAAGCAGTGGCATATATAAAATGTGGAACTATCACCCACTATCCATTGTTCATCTTTGTTATCCTGAGGAGAAAAATATCCAACAATCTATCAATGTTCTTTAATTTATTGTCAAATCAACAGCTTATCAACCTCTTAGAAATTAATAATTTTGGAATGCTGAATTTATACCTACAAAAAGAAAAGAAGCTGCTAGATCACCCTTACTTTTTATATATTTCCCTTTGCCCTTTTGCTGTGCCTAGTAGAATCACAGCAAGAATTAATGCTCCATAAATGTATCAGTGACCTTTTCTTTATGAACATATCCTGATAATTTAAGGAATTTAAATAAAGTAACTTGCAAGCTCCCTGAGGTCAGACACTTTGTGTCATTCATCTTTGAATGTCCCACTGAGCCTGATGAGATGCTTCGTAGGCCTTCACGGGAATGAAATATATAGCAATTGTTGCAGCTTGAGCCTAAATGAGATCATCACAAGATTCAAACATGTTTAGAAATGGTAAGAAGGGTGACTGCAAGAGTGTATTGTTTGAGGACTCATGTTTTAAAGGAAGAGAAAATCAGGGACCACAAGTTAGGTTCAAACTCGGAGAAGGGTAATTAATGTCACATCTCTCCATCAATTAATAATTGGATCTCAGCTTTCTGGAACTCCAATAAAATAATGAATAATACATGAATAAACAAATAGCTCTAAATTATGGTGTAAACAGCAAGTCCTACAGTAAGAGGAAATAATACCAGTGGCTATAGCAGTAATGAACAACAGAGCCTTTGATGAAAAATTCTGCACCTTCAGTGTTTAGCAACCTTGACACAGATATCAGTGGGCAGAGGCAGCAGAGGGAACACTTTTGTAGACAGTAGCAAACTGCATATCGATGTGATCAACATCAAGTGCCAGACTTGGGCAATGTTCTCGATATCTATTAAATGTAGTGTTGGCCAGCTTACCAAGGACACAGCATGCATATTAAAACCATTTTCTTACTTTAGTCCCACCAATCCTTCCCCTGCGTTAAAGAGAAGAGTATCTAAAAGGTCAGTCATGCTATTTTTTCTTATGATAGCAACATTAAATGAAGGAAATGTCATGGACTGATATATCTGGATTTTAGCTAGGCATTTGCATGTATTTCAAGATCATCTTATTGACAATATGGAAATATACACCTTCATGATTATAAAATGTTTAAACTATTTACTGTATGGAAAAGGGCTCCAATGTCATAGCTATTCACACAGCGGACTGAGGAGACTTGTTGGAGAAGCTTATCCCAACGGAAGAGGATTATATTGTACAAACTGTGTTAATGACAGGAAGCAGGATTGAAGTATAAATTATTTCTAAAAAAAATGTGTATCAAATAAGGAGATGACTCAGAGTAGAAAATGGTAGCTATTTTAACAATCAAATCAGGTATAAAAAGTTCCCATAGGCTGGACCATTGGGCCAAATCTAACATGATAAATGAGAAGGTATAAGTGAAAGAGTATTTTTAAAATATGCTGGATGGGGTAGTGAGAATTATATGATATGTTCACATAAAATAAGGCAAGTTGCACAGATTTTTTTTGCTACATGCTTAACACTAAGTCAAACTTATTTCTTGAATATAATAAATTATCTAGTTGCCTAATTCTTAAGAGACTAGTATTTTTCTGGGATAATAATATGAATGGATAAAATTTTTGAGTTCTTTACATATGGAAATCAGCTGTTGCATGATGAATGACAGAGGAGAGGAGGGATAATTCTTAGTTGGGAGTTATTAGGCTATTGAGTCTTTTTTGTCTTTTTTCATTGGCATTGGCCTCAGGCAAATTTCCTTTTTTTTTTTTTTTTTTGAGGATTTGTCCAGATGTTGTTTTTATATTGACTTCTGATTTAATTACATTGTGGTCTAAGAAAATATTCAGTGTTATTTCAGTCCACTGAAATGTATTTAGATTTTTTTAATGGCTCAGCATATCATCTGATGTGAATGTTTTATGTGCAATGTGTATTCTGCATCATAATACCATTCTAAAATGTCAATTAGGTGATATTGATTGTTAGTGTTGTTCAAGACTTCTATATTATTATCAATTTTCTACCTACTCCATCAATTAATGAGAGAAGGCATGTTGAAATCTCCAACTATAATTGTAGATATCTTTATCTTTTTAGATTTCAGTTTTTGCTTCATGTATTTCAAAGTTCTGTTACTAGGTGCATACACATTAAGGCTATTACATCTTACTGATAAGTTGGTGGTCCACTTATAACTATGAATGACTGTTTTTTATCTCTGGTCATATCCCTTGTCCTAAAGTCTACTTTGTTCAATAGTAATAGAGCCACTCTAGTTTTCTTCTGATGCTTACATGGCATATTTTTTACTCTCTTTTAACTTTTAATCTGTGTCTTTATGTTTAACATGAGTATTTTGTAGACCATAACATAGTTCTGCTTTCTTTTTTTTTTAATCCAGGCTGACAATCTCTGACTTTTGATTAGAGATTTTAGACCATTTTCATTTAATGTATTTGTATGATTTAGTTTCTCATCTTGCTATTTATTTTTATTTGTACTATTTGTTCTTGTTCATTTTCCTTTTTTCTGAAGAAATTCTTATATTTGTTCTCAGGTAGGTAATGTGTCTACCCTCTCAACTCCTTTCCTGGCTGCCTTAAGATTTTTCTCAGTCATTGATTTTCAACAATTTGATTATGTTATACCTTAGTGTGTTTTTTTGGGGGGGAGGGTTGGGAAGTTCATCTGGCTTTATTTTTGTCTTTTAGCTCCTTACATATGTGGTTTTATAAAATTGATAAAAAATTTAACCATTATTTTTTCAAATGATTTTTTCCTGATCATTTCTTTTCCTGTGCTGGGACTTTAATAAAATACACATTAGCATGCTTTATGTTGTCCCATATGTCACTGTAGCTTTAATTATTTTTAAGCCTATTTATCTTTGTCTTTCATTTTGGATACCTTCTATTACCATTTCTGTATGTTCGCTGCTCTTGTTCTTTTTTTTTTTTTAATCATATCTACTCTGTTGTTAATCTCATCCAGTAATTTTAAAACATTTTCAGATATTATATTTCTTACTCTAATTCTTTTTTATATATTCCATTTCTTTATTATGTTCAAGTTTTCTTTTAAATCCTTAGTCATGTTTATTATAGTTGTTTTAAAGTCCTTATTTGCTTATTTTATTGGTTCTTAGATTTCTTGGTTTATTTCTGTCAACTTTCGTTCTCTTTGGGTGAAGTTTTTCTCTGCCTCTTCACATATGTTGTAATTTTTATTAAATGCTAACTGTGGCTATAACATTGTCGAGCATATGGATAATGTTGTCATATCTTAAATATTGTTGAATTTGTTTTGACAGATTATTAAGTCCCTCGTAGATCACCTTTATTCTTTTGAGCCTTATACTTAAGACTGGTAAAAAGGTGACCAAAAATAGCCTTTACTCTATGCCTTCGACTTACTACACAAACAGGACCCTTTTAAGGTCCCTGCTGAGTTAGATTTTGAAAGTCGTCCAGTTTTGTGTGAGCTCTGGAAATTGTTCCACTTAGAACCTTTATTTGGGCTTATGTATTTTCACATTATGCATGTGAAGTTTCATGTTCAGTCAAACTCAGGGAGAATCAGTGCAGATTTATTAAGTTTTTTATCTGCATAAATTCTTCTTTTCTATTACTTTACCTTGGAAATAACATGTGCTTCAGCCTCCCAAATTCCGATGTCTGTCTCCTTTCAGAAAGCATGTTCTGTTTAGGCTTCCCCTGTACCTGTAGTGATAGAGAAAGTGCCTCCAGGTAGAAAATTTGGAAAACTGCAGGACTTACCTTGTTTGTTCTTCTGTATCATAGGTGACATTCCTGTGTTGCTTGTTGTTTGATGTCAAAGAACATTTGTTCACCTAGTTTGTTCAGTTTTCTAATTGTATGCTGTAAGAGCGAATCTGCTACCAGTTACTCCTTATAATTTGAAGCAAAGTATATAAAGTAGGTTTTAATCTCTTATCTTGATGTAAAATTTTTAATTTTACATTCTCCAGAACAAAAAGATATTTAAAAAAATGTATGTAGTTTATTCTATGCACTTTTGGCAGTTCTATTATACCTGTGACATGTATAAGTTATGTGAACTTCATTAAGTTCTCAAACATATCTATGTTTGAGATATCTCAGTTACTTTTCTTATAGATGAGAATAATAGTATTAATCTCATGAGGCAGTGAGGACTAGAAGTAATCAGATATATAAAGCCTAGCCCTTAAAGATTAATAAACAGTTCTGTGATATAATTAACAATCATAGAAACTGTAGCGTAAAAGTAGGCAGAATTTTATAGCTACTTATGTTTGTCTCCAATCAATTATAAACTAATCTTACTTTCCCTATAAATCAAACAACTAACTAGATACAAGTTTAAAAGCAGTAATCTCATTTTACTCTACTTTAATTATTCTCCCATATCACTAAAGAATAAACCAGTATTCTCTTCCTGCTAAAATTTAATTGACTACTCGGGTCAATAATATTTTTATGTAGCACCTTTCAGAAACCACAAGGAATTAAAAACAACACATATAGGATCACTTAAACTTTTTCTACACCTGGCTCTTGACTACCACTATATGCCTTGATTTTACACAGGATTCCAAAATGATATTCTAATTTGAAAGCCAAGATACACATGCCATTTTTTTTCTTCATTAGTAAGATAGAATACAGACCCCAATAAACCAGCCAACAAATATTCTGAATGCCAAAACAAAGCTTATTTATTGACTTCTGGAATAACTTGACTTACTCTGTTATACTAACAAAAATAAAACCCACTGAGGACAGAGATGTACCCTAGGGCCTGGAAAAGGGGTACAGCAGTGAGAAAGAGGTCAGTTCAATTCACTGCATAAATAATCCAAGAGTGTTTAAGATTATTGGGATCTTACAGATCACCTTGTTCTATGGTTTTCAAACTGTGCTACAAGAATAAAGTGGGAAAGGAGAGGTTAAATTGACAGGGCTGTAAGCAGTCTCTTTTTTTCATGTAGGATAGATCTGGTATTTTATTTGGGCTTTACAGTATGGTTTCATTGAAAAGAGTGTTGCTGCTAACCAAAAATGTTGACCACTCATAATTTAGTCAAATAACATTATTTTACAAATTGAGAGTAACAACCAAAGGGTAACTTCATGCAAGTTTACACAGCTAGTTAGTAACATTGCTATTACTAGAATTCAAGTTTGCGGGATACCAGGCTGCTGTTTCTTACAAAGAACAGGATGTATCCAAAGAGTAGGTATTCCAACTGTTTCTTATTTTTTTTCCCCACTATGTTCCAATTCATATGCTAAGTTCTAGGGAAACAAAAATAAGGTTAATGTCTAATGTCTAATGGAAAAAGAGGGTTGTAAGTGCTTTTTGAATGTAAGCACAGGGCGTTACCCAAAAGAGGGGAAATATAAATTTGACTGCGGGTAAGGTGGTAGGTGATATCAGAACAGAGTTTTGAAGGATATTTAGATATCTGGCAGAAAAAGAAGAGAGAATTGTTTTGCCCAAGATGGAACAATATATACAAAAGCATTGAGATAAGAGAAAGAATAGTGTTCCAGGGTTATAATTCCAAAAAGACTGAGGAATAAGTAGCCCTGGACCCTCCTTTTCCCCATGGGCACACCCATTGAACAGACTGTAAAGACAAATTCCCTTTTGGGCTAATCCAGAAACCAGTTAAGAGGCTCCTGCACCCCAGATGAGCATGAAAACAACCACAAAAAAACTGGTAGGAAAAACTGAGACACTTTCTCACCATAATCTCTCCCTTCAGCACAGCATTATATAGTTGAGAAGAAACACTCAGCTCCCTTATTCTCCTTAGGAAGGAAATGAAAGGACTGGACCAGACATCCAATGTTCTGAATTTTTGTAGGGGCTGCCCACCTGGTTTCTGTCTTGCCTGAATCTGAGTGCTTTCAAAAAAAGATTCCAGGTTGGGAACCTCTGAGAACAAAGATGGTATTTTGAATAGGATGTAAATACTTGCTATTAACTTTTCCCCACAGCTCAGCACAGAACAAGAGGATGAAAAATCACAAACCTCATATTCTTCCTGGCGAGGGAAAGGTTTGGTACCTGTATCCAATGTTCCACCTTTTCCAAAGACTGCACAAGGGATTGGCTCTGTCTTGACTGTTTCTGAGTACTGACAGGACCTGTTATACTCTAGGTCACTAGAGGATGCTGACAAGAAATATGGCAGTTTGGATTAGCATGCAAGCATTCACTACAGCCCCTCCCACTGTTTTAGCACAGAGCATGAGGGTTAAAAATCCCAGCTTCCACATTCTCCTTGGGGAGAGAAAGAGTTGAACCACGTATCCAATTTTCCGATATTTCAGGTAGCCACCCAAAGAACTGGCTTTCTTCTCACCTGTCTCAGAGTGCTGAGTGGATCTGACTTACTCTAGATGACTAAGGACTGCTGGGAACAAAGATGAAGATTTGGAATAGTACAAAATCACCTACCAGAGCTCCTCTTACCAGCTCAGTACAAACATGTTCAGCAACATTCCCAGTCCCTGGCTTATCCCTGGGGAGGGAAAGAAAAAACTAAAACATGCCAATGTTCAGATTTTGTCAGGTGGCTGCCCAAGAGACCAGCTTCAGTCTCATGAGTCTCATAGTGTAGATGGACCCAGAATACTCTAGATGCCTGGAAGCAACTGAGAACATGAAAAGAGCTCAGGCATGATGCTACTTCAGAAGATCCATGGTACAGTAGACAGACACCAGAGGGAGCAAGAAATTATGAACTACTAAAAAAAGGAAATAAAAAATGAAACCATCAAATCTCTCTACTTGGGAATTTACTTATGTAAGTCCAGAGAAGATGCATATGCAGAGGTTTGATAGGCCTTCATAAACACTGATCAAGCTGAATGAGGCTATGAATACTGAGAGAGATGGCTTTTTTTCCCCTAATGCACAGATACCAGCACAAAGCATAGAATGAGTGAATGAATGAATGAATCAATCAATGAAACATGAATAGAATAAAACTGGATTATTATATCATATATAAAACTCAACCCAAAATTGATTAAAGACTTAAATGTAAGATATAAAACTGTAAAACTACTAGAATAAAACAGGAAAAGTGCCATGACATTGGTTTTGGCAATAATATCTTGGGCATGACATCAAAATCACAGGTGATAAAAACAAAACTATACAAAAGAGACTACATCAAACTAAAAAAACCTTTACACAGCAAAGAAAACAGTAAAAAATGAAATGGCAGCCTACAGAATGGGAGAAAATATAAACTGTATATCTGATCAGAGGTTGATATGCAAAATATATAACAAATTCTACAACTCAATAGCGAGAAAAATAAATAACTTAATTACAAAATGGGCAAAGAACTTGGATAGATATTTTGGCAAAGAAGCCAACAAGTATATAAAAAGATGTTCAACATCACTAATCATCAGAGAAATGCAAATCAAAATCACAATTAAATATCACTTCACGCTTATTAGAATGGCTAATATAAAAAAGTTTTGACAAGGATGTGAAGAAATTAGAATTCTTATACAGTCGATAGGAATAAAAAATGTCACAACCATTAAGGAAAACAGTTTAGAAGTTTTCATACAATTGAAGTAGAACTTCCATATTATCTAGTAATTGCACTTCTGGGTATTTATTCAGAATAATTGAAATCAGAGTCTCAACTTCCATGTTCATTGCAACATTATTCACAATAGCCAAGATGTAGAAACAACCTAAATGTCCACTGAAGTATGGATGAGTGGATAAAAAGAAAAACATGGTATGTACAGAAAATGGGATATTAGTTAGCCTTTTCAAAAAGAAGGAAGCCCTGCCATATTTGACAACGTGGATAACCCTTGGGAACATTGTGTTAAGTTAAATAAGCCAGTGACAGAAAGACAAATAATTTTATTAGCTGTCTAAAATAGTCAAAACTCAAAAAGCAAACAGTAGAATGGTGGTTGACAGAGCTTGAAGGGAGTAGAAAATGGGAGTAGCTGTTTGCAGGGTGTAGTTTCAGTTATGCAAAATAAATAAGTTCCAGAGGTCTGCTGTACAACATTGTTCTTATAGTGAAAAATATTGTATTATGTACTCAAAATTTTCTTAGGAGGGTAGATCTCATGTTAAGTATTCGCACCATTAAAAAATTGTGTTCTAGGAATGACAAGCAGATTAGTGAAGCAGGAAAGTAGACTAAAATAGAGGGAGTAGCATGAAAGATGACAAGTAGACAGTGGTCAGGTCAAAGAGGCCTTGAATCTCTTAGCCCAAAGGAGCTGAAGAAGCAGCCACAGTCACCACCACTGTGCCAATTAATCCATCTGGCCTCACTTTCCTCACAGGTTCCCTCACAACTTTGTAAGGAGCACACCCTATTGCTAAGCCACTGCCTAATTACCTGCCTCTGCTCTCCTGTTTTTAAGGGCCATTTCTCTAGCTGTCATCTATGACAACTGATTAGTGAACTATGGAAAGAAACTTAAAAAATATGTAACTCAGCATTGGTTTCCATCCACTCTTTCTCTGCTCAACTGTAACAATAGTTCAACAAGAAGAAAAGTATTTAAGGAATTTGTACTTAGAGACAGTTTATATCAGCTGAGCATGGGTTTGGATCTTTACCTATACCATCCATAAGGGAAATATTCTGAATCAGAGCTCTGCTTTTATACTACTCTTGATATACAAAACGAAATTAACAACAATAAAAACACAGGTGCTAAAGATAAAAGTATTAATATAATCTAAAATAGAATAGTCTTATAATATATATATCACGGCAGTAATATTATTGCTCCTAGTGGAAAAACATTCATATGCATATCTACACACATAAGTAGTTATGTTTGTAGTGCTGAAGGCAAATCATGATGAGTTGAAAAGTTTGCTCTTTTACTCTTGCCTCATCATAATTCTGGAACTCCATACACGGTCTCCAGAGGGCAATGTGCTTTGGGTTAGACATAGCTGGGTTCAAATTTCGGCTTTCCTTCTTGTTAATGTGTTCAGAAACAGATTATATAACTCTGACTTTCCGTGTTTTTATCTACAAAACAGAAATTTCCTGTGAAGTAAATTAAATTTATTTAATTTCAAATATATGTTGTTTTATTTTGAGTTTTATTCGGATGTAGGCTATATATCAGAAGATTTTACTATGTTTGTTCTGGAACTTGTAACTGAGAGCAAGTCAAAACTAATTTACAAGACTGCCTCTAGAACCAATACACAAGCCTCTCTCTCGTGATTGTGTGCTAATGTAACTGACACATTAAACCTGGCACACTGGAGGACAGCTGAAGGAATACTACAACCACCAGTACCGTTGGAGGTAAAGCTGTAATTTAAATGAGAATGCCATGACTTGGCCTGGCACCAGGGGCAAACAATGGATATATTACAAAATCTGAATCCTTTGCCTAAAAAGTAAAAAAGGAAAGAGAGAGAGAGAGTAAGGGAAGGAAAGAGGGAAGGAAGAAGGAAGAGAGAAAGGGAGAGGGAGAGAGAAAGAAAAAGAAAAAGAAAGGAAGAAAGGAAGGAAGAGAAATTAGCTGTTCACCGCTGTATAAACCTTAGGTAATTACAGATTCTAGAATTCCTTAAACAATGGAGAAAAGTAATAAGAGCTATTTGTAGGGCCCCTGAAGTACTTTTTAGCAGACCAGTTTAACCTGGCTGTCAAGATCATATCTCAAATCATGTTAATGTGAACATTTATCACACAAACCTCATTCCTACTTAGCTAATTGAAGCCATTTAAATTAAGCAGCAGGACAATTTAGGCTAGATATGGGGCTTATGACTTGTCAGTGAAGTTCAAAATAACTTATCCAACTCCTCCTTCCCATAAGATCATAAAATACTTGTATTGGAAGGGATAGTAGGGTGCCAGTAGCTGAATCTCCAACTCATACAGAAAATCCCACTATAATATCCATCTCTGTGCTTTGCCAGAATTTTCTTGAGTACTTTTGCAGATACAAAACTCACTAAGACAAAAAAAAATTTTTGTCAGTTTTTTAGAAGGATTTTTCTGTACTTTATATGAAATTTCTTTATTTTTCACTTCCTTGCATTTGTTTTGGTTTTGGCTCTTGACCACAAAACATTCCTCCTTCTAGGCAAGCACCTTTTGGATGTCTGAAGACACTGCTCACACCTTCCTTGGATCTTCTTCTAGCTAAGCATCCATTTTCCTTTGATGTACTTCATAAGATATAGTTTGCATATTAACCTCCTAGTTGTCCTTACGTAATGTAATGCAGTTTCTCTGTGTTTTGTCTTAAAAACAATGACCTTGCATAATAGAACATGTCATTTTGACATATGACCTCGTCAATACACCTTATTTGTTTGTTTTATATTTTGCTTCATTTGTCTTTAGTTCTTATAGTGACTTGTTTGATTATTCATATTTCTGGACAAACAAAAATCAGCTCTTGGGTGAGCAGTTATGTTGCATATTCTAGATTAATACTGTTTTAAAACCAATATAGAATTTTTCTGAATTAATAATCTAATCACTAGAAGACAAACAAATTAATAACAGGAGAAATTAACATAGTTTAGTTTAGTATAATTGATTTTTGAATATTGAACCAGCTTTGCATCCCTGGATTAAACTCCACTTGCCCTTGGTGTATAATTTCTTTTATTGGTTTTATTTTACTAGCTGGTTTCTATTTGCTAGTGTTTTGTTAAGGATTTTTTGTGTTTATATTGATGTGGGATATTGTTCCATAGTTTTTTTTTTCTTGTACTTTCTTTGACTGGTTTTAGTATCAGGGAAATATGGGCTTTATAAAGAATTTAGAAGTGTCTTCAATTTCGTGGGAGAGATTTTGTAGAATTGGAGTTCTTTAAAAGTTTGATAGAATTTTCTAGAGAAATTAATTCTTATCTCACACTATATTCATAAATTAACTCAAAATGAATCATAGACTTAAATGTAAAAGGTAAAACTACAAATCTTCTGATAGAAGACATAGAAAATCTTCAAGATTTTGAGGCAGGCAAAAATTTCTTGGGTAGGACACAAAAAATACAACTTACATTCTTTTGTGTGTGTTTGACAGTAATCACTAATGGTAAATTGAACCAATTTATATTAGAATATTTGATTAATAAACTGACATTAATTACCTGATATACTTATATTAAAATAGTTATACTTTTGATGAAAGTTTAGGTCTGATTTCAGGATCAAGCATAGGAAAAATAAGGAAAATAAAAATTTAAGGCAACTATGAAGTCCAAGAAAAAATTTAATTTGTACAATATAGGAAATGTAATTTTAATATCTAAGTGGCTCTGATATGAACAATGATATATTGTTATATAAACATTAACTATTCTCTTAAAGCCATTGATAGCTATGCATCTGAGGAGAGTGAAAATAGAGGAAGAATAGAATTGGTTGGAAGTCAATAAATAATGTCTAAAGCTGAAAAAAAAACACAAAAAAGCAATAAAGCAATATAATCATGTTATTAGAGGTAAAAAGCTTAGTACTAGATTAAGGATACAAGTGGCATAGGAAGAACTATGGAAGAACAAGGAGGAGTGAGAAATGCGACTTTTACTTTAAAAAAATTCTGTTAGTAATATTTACCTTTAGAATACAATGAACAGTTTTTACTTTGATAAAAATAAACATTACATTAAAAAGGAGCAAATGGGAAAGGGAGGGATGAGGGGAGAAGGGGAAAGAAGAGAAAGAGCACTATAGTGAGTTGCTTCATTGTGCAGATAATGAATGTAACCTTGCAGGATAAATGAACATAAACTAGCTGAATATTATGCAAATGATATTTATTGCTTGTAATAAAAATTCAAGTGACAGCATGTTATAGTTGTAAAAGAATCTCACATAACTTAGGCAAAAATGAAGATGCTTGCTAGATAATTTCACATGTGTCACTATCAATAACCAAGGCATTAGAGTGTAAGACGCATATACAGAAAGTAACAGTAATACTAAACCCTTATTGGCACTTACTATATCCCAGGCAGTTGTCCTAAATCTTTTTTTTTTTTTAAGTTAAAGCTTCTCCCAACCCTAGAGGTAGTCACTATTATTATTACTATTTTACAGGTGACAAAACTTGTCCAAGGTCACAACTATGAAGTAATATAGCTAGAATTCAATCCCAGGCAGTCTGACTTGATAGTCCATGAATATCAAGTGGAACAAAGCAATATTTCTAATGTAGTTTATTCGTTTACACAATATCTTATAATATATATGATTAATCAAATTAATACATGAAATATTAAAGTAAACATTTAATTATCTATCATTGGAAGTTTAATCAAGTAAGTTAAAAGCATTTTGGTTGGTGGCAAGTAGGAAACATTATTGGAAAAATCAGAGAATTTTATTCATCATCGCTATATTTAAGGCAAATATAACATAAGAAGCTTTCCCTGACCAACAACCTAGTTTATGTATTTCCTATATGTTTCCATAGCATCCCATACTTTTCTTTATGACAACTTATTATAACTCAAATTTTATTTTTATTAAATTTATTAAGATAACATTTGTTAATAAGATCATAAATTTCAAGTATACAATTCTATAATACATTTGTATTATATATAACTGTATTTTATATATATATATAACATCTGTATATATATATATATATATATATATATATATATATAACATCTGTATATTAAATTGTTTGCATACCACCCAAAGTCTAGTCTCATTCTGTCAGCTTATATTTGTTCCCCATTACTTTTTTCATCTTCCCCCCATTATTCTTAACCTTCTGGTAACCACCATACCAATGTGTCAATGAATTTTTTGGTTTGTATTGTTTTTTCATTTGCTGCTGTCTGTATTATATTCCTCATGAGTGAAATATGTGGTTCTTTTCTTTTCTATCTGACTTATTTTGCTTAGCATTATACTCTCAAGTTCCATCTATGTTGTCACAAATGGCAGTATTTCATCTTTTCTTATGGCTGAGTTGTGTTCCATTGTATATATGTACCACATTTTCTTTATCTAATCATTCATTGAAGGACATTTAAATTGTTTCCATGTCTTTGCTATCATAAATAATGCTTCAATAAGCATAGGGGTACATATATCTTTACGAATAAATGTTTTCAAAGTTTTTATGTAAATATCCAGAAGAGTGATTGCTTGGTTGTTTGGTAGCTCTATTCTTAATTTTTAAAGGACCTCCATATTGTTTTCCATAGTGGCTTTATGAATTTTAAAATTACATTGTAAATGTCTAATTTTCCTAACTAGAAGTTTTACAATGACAGATACTTTATTTATTTTTTTTTTACTATGTTGCCTAGTATTCATCACATGGCACATATTGAACCTTTGCTAAGTACATGAATGAAGAAATATGCATTATGTGAATGCAGTGATTTATTTAGTGGTGGATTTCATAGTGAGCGTCCATGTACTCATTGGGAACCAGGTTGACGGAGTCTGCCAACTTCCATATATGGCTACCAAAGTCTCCCTGAACTTCTAAATTCAACCAACAACTAGGGGAGAAAGAAAACAAACAAACAAACAAACAAACAAATAAATGTGTGTGTTGAGAATAATATTAAGGAGGACAGATGTTATGACCTTGGCCTAGAAGTGACATATATCACTTCTGCCATATGTCATTTTCCAGAACTTAGGCAAATGACAACATTTATTTGCAAACAAATAAACAAAACTTAGCTGTCTACATTGGAGGAAAGAATTACCTGCAATGAATAGCTAGTTGATACCTGCCAGTGTATGAGAGTGCTTGTTCTATGCCTGTTGAAACAGAATAGAACCAATCTTTCTAAACTTTGCCAGTCTGAGAGGATAAAAGATAAACTGTTTTATTCTAATTTGTAATTTTAAAAGTCTCTAAAGAGGTTGAACATATTTTATATATACTTTGGCCCTTTGTGCGTCTTCTTTTGTAATTCCTGTTAATGTATTTTTTCTCAGGTTTTCATTGGATACTTTTATTCTTAACCTCTTAACATATGCCTCACATCTCTCTTTGGAGTCAAACTTAAATTAGTCTAATTCTAAAGCATATTTCTTTAGCATCAAAATGACCAAGAAAAGCTGAATACTTATTTCCAAGTTCTATAACCTTAAGTGTTGTTGGTTGAGAGCTGGAAATTTAAAAACAAATATAAAATAGTAGATCTTGACCATCATTGGGTAAGCCATAAACCTGACTGCAAATTTGACTATTTCAAGTGTCGAGTCAATCTGAAAGAACTCAAATTAATCAACAAGTTCAAAACTAAGTCAAAATCAGGTATGAAAATAAATGGTAAAGGCTAAGGATGGTAATGGAAAAAGAATGAGTTCTGAAGATAAATG
The DNA here is from genome assembly GCA_004027375.1 of Macroglossus sobrinus. Taxonomy (NCBI): domain Eukaryota; kingdom Metazoa; phylum Chordata; class Mammalia; order Chiroptera; family Pteropodidae; genus Macroglossus; species Macroglossus sobrinus. The sequence goes on along the minus strand of PVKZ01007329.1, from coordinate 5,546 downwards.
AACAGGGTCCTGAACTATAATAACAAGTGGGGCTGACTTGGCTTTGGTGTATTTTTATTGGCAGAATAACATACTTAATTTATAAATTTAATTACAAATGTATTTTAAAATCATATATTATATAAAATATAATAGCATAATATAAATATATTGCTTTTACTGTACTTATGTTTCATAAAACAATTTTATTAGAACTCTTTACATGTATATTTGACTTAAATGTCTTTGTAATTACTAGGACCATTTTTTTCTTTTTCTAATTTATCTTCAAATAAACACATTTTAAAATACTACAAGCAGTATTACCAACATTTTTGTATTAATTCTACTGGTTTAGAAGTTTTACACACTATTTCTACTATTTTGGTGGTTTCCTGTAAACATGTATAGTTAAAATTCTGAAGTTAATTTATGTCTTATCCTTCTCTGTTTATCAGTTAAGTTTATTTTTGGGTGCATTTAAGAGAAAACTCCAAATAGCAGGATCTTAAACAACATAGGAGTTTATTTATCTAACAGATAAAATAATTTCAGAAACTGGTAATAAAGGGCTGATGGGGCAGATTCATAGTCATTGATTTCTCTGACTAAGGTGTGATTTTCATCTTCAAGATCAAATTATTATCCAATATGGCTGCCAGAATTTGAGCCGTCATACTTACATTCAGTGACTAGGAGGGAAGAATGATTTTTTACCTAGTTGAATCAATTCTCCTTAGGAAATCTTCCTGAACATCTCACACACAATATTTAGTTTTCAATGACAGGATATTGATTCATAAGTACACCTAGCCTCTAGAGAAAGTTGGAAATATGAAACTTTATATAGTCCCAGTGCCAAACTCAACATATATTTTTTAACTAATAAAAAATGAAAAATGGAGATGATGTAGGCAATTAGTAATTTCCATAGCCATAGCCTCAAATAAGAAACTTAAGACTATCTTCTATTCAAATTCTCTCCTCCCATTTTACAAGTTATAACTAGTGTTTTGTTTCGTCTTGTTTTTCATTGTTTTTTTTTTTCCTTAGTCTTTTGTCTCTCTTTCTTTCTTAGAGTAAATTCTTTAGATTTATCAACATGTTTTAGGGATTTCTTTGCTCATCATTGTTTCTTGTGTCTATTACCTTCAAACTAATTTTTTTCTTTCTGAGGTGTGTAGATAGAAAACATTTTTAGACTTTATATTTCTGAAAATCTTTATTTCATTCTTATTCTTAAATAGTTGTTTAGTTGGTGTTATCAAAATTCATATATTGAAGCCCTACCCTCCAATGTTGCTATTTCAAAATAGGACCTTTATAGAGGTAATTAAGGTTAAAGAAGGTCATATCTAAAAGGGCCCAAATCTAATATGACTTGTGTCCTTATAAGAAAAGAAAGAGGCTGGCACAGAAACAAGACTATGTGAGGACACAACAAAGCAAAAAGGCAGCCATCCTCAATCCAAGGAGAGAGGGCTCAGAAAAAACTAAACCTAATGACACCTTGATCTTGGACTTCTGTCTTCCAGAAACTTTCTCAAATTTATTTGAGAAAATAAAGCCACTTACTCTGTGATATTTGTCATGGCAGCCTTAGAAGATTAATACAGCTGGGTATAGAATTCTAGGTTATGTTTTTTTCCTCAACATTAAACCTGTTATCTTCTAGCATCTATATTGCTAACTGAAGTTCTTACTTATTGTTCTACTATAAACCATCTGCATTTTCTCTTTGGTAGATTTTATTTCCTCTTTTTTCTTGATATTTTATAGTCTTCTATGTAATATTTTATAAATATTCATATATTTCTTAAATTATCAAAAACTATCAGTCATTAACTATTTATCTAAGACTTTTCCTCATTCTTTTTATTCTCCTTTTTCTTCAATTTCTAATTGGTATATATTACATCTACTCTTTCTTCTATATTTCTTAATATCTTCTTTTCTATGCCTTTTGGATAATTTTTTGAGATCTATCATCAAGTAGACTAATTCAAACATCTTAGCTATAGTTTAATACTTTCAATTTTTAATTTCAATTATTTTATCTTTATTTCTAAAATTTTATTTCATTTTATAAATTTACTTGTACTTTTGTTGCATTGTATTATTTTTGTCTTAGGGACTCTGCTTAATATTTTTTAAAATAAAAGCTTAAGCTTTAGAATAGTTTTAGGTTTACAGAAAAATTTCAAAGGTAGTAAAGAATTTTTCTAATCCCTCAGGTGTTTTTTTATTGTTAATATTATACTTTATTAATATCTGTAAACATAACTAAAATATTTATGTTGAGCTCCTTTTAAATTTATTTTATTATTTCCAGATACTTGGGTTAGAAGTCTTCCTGTGGATTGGATCTGCTTATCTTCTTTTATGGTGGTATATTTTCTCATATTCTTTATCATTTTTATAAACCATAAACTGTTTTTCAGTGAGAATTATCTTGCTTGGTTTTCACAATTGTGTTCTGGGTTGTGGAAATATCACTGTAGGTGGAATTCCACTTGTTTTTTCCACTCATAGGTATTTCAGGTTTTATACTTCCCTCATTTCTCAAGTGGGATTTTGCTTAGTATGAGCTATGCAAATTTAGATTTTTTTTACTCAGATTCTGCTTAAGTGTGGAGTTCTAAATTTAATAGGTGAGTCTTTTTTCTCACTTGTTTATCAAAATAGGTGATAAATTTCCAGGATACTTCGACAAATAAATGGAAATTTTATGTACATAAGCATTCAAATGGGAAAATCCATTACTTGCACATAGCAAGAAGCCCAGTTCCAACTTTGCCCTGTTCATAAGGTCCTCTAATTTCATGAAAACATTAAAATCCCAGCTTCTATTTTTATATTCCTGAGGTCATCCATAAATTTTAAATTTATTATTTATAGTTTGTTCACCCTTTCTACTTTTCATATTGGGGAGTTAGAAGGTAGTTAAAGGTGGTTTAACTCACCTATGTCTGCTCAATTCATCACAATAATTGGATTTTGAATCTACTTATTAGTTTAGAGTTATCTCTCTCATCTACATAAGAGTATAACTTGTACAACATGATGGGAAAGAAAATAAGAAAAACATCTTGATATAAAATGTTGATCTTAGTGTAGTGAACATGTAAATGAAGTGTGGTTTAAGATGGCAAATTCAGGACATAGAAATAGAGTAGGTGACTAGAATGTGAGTAAAAAGATCCTGAAAGCTTAGTAACTCATTTAGCTATTATAAATAAGCTGTAATATTGCTAGACTGTTAATTTAGAAGAACAATGGCCAAGTTTGCATTTTTCACTGCTTTATCCCCAGCACCTAGTATGTTGATCAATAGGTGCCCAGTAAACATTTTTGACAACTCTAAGCAATCACCAGAATCACTCCTTATCCTTCATCTCATTTGGCACTGGCTATCTCATTTAACAATTTTATTTCTTGTTTTCTCATTTCTATATTTACTGCATTCTATAGGTCAGTTCCAAGCTGTTGTCTTCTTGGCTATAGCTTTATCTCCTCTCTAGAAATCATTCTTGACTTTTCCACCAATTGTAATGCTACATACAGTCATATCTAATAGTTCTAGGTCTTCAATATGGCCTCAGGGATCTCTTTTCTTGGTTCTGACCCTTTGAACAATTATCTGCCATTCATTTATATTTATTATTGAGACTCAAACACCTAGCTTCAAAACTACAGAAGTCAGGAGGAGATCTTTCATATTGAAATTTAATGAGACCCAGAAGATAACAATTGTTCTAATTTTATTAACGTAGGAAGATTAAAGCTTTTTGGAGGCCTTTCCTAGGTATACATATGAAAAGAATATTAGGTTTATTAACATCTGGGGTTCTGTTGCAGAAAATAGAGACCACTCTATTTTAAATAGAAAGTGACTCAATACTCAAAAGTAGGGGTTATAACATTGTTGAAGAGGCAGATCTATGAGCATGACTCCCACAAACCACCATAAAATTGGCCTCTCATGATAACTGTTACTTCTACTATTATAAAAAAAAAGCTGGAGCATAAATAATTGATTGAGGCAACTGTGGGTTCCAGAATCTCATTACTTTACCCTTCATTATGGCATCTGCCATAGCCAATTGTTGATTCCAAAATCACATCACCTTAGCTACAGTCTGGAGATGAGGAAGCTGCTGCCCAAACTGTTGGCTGCTAGGTCAGACTGAGCATGTTGGTTCCACAACAGAGTCAGATCAGAAAGGGAATAATAGTTCTCTTGTATTTTAGCTATATAAACATGGAAATAATTGTTTTACACAACTGAGCCTCAGTTTTCCATCTGTAAAATGGAGGTTCATAATTTATAGGTTTGTTGTGATAATGAACTTCTAGGAAGAGTGTCTGAAATATAATTGATATGCCAAAAATATTAGTCATCTTCCTAAATTTGGCTATGCCCTAAGCTTGCTTTCTGAGTAAGTCATTTTATATGTGCTTATATTAACTTCCTCATCCAGAAATGCAATTGATGATCATTTCCTTGTTCATTCCATAGGTTTATTATGAGAATCTGGAGATTCACTGTTAGGTAATATTGTTTTTTATAGGCTGATTGGATTGCTATGACTGATTTGACCAACCAGGTCAAAATCATTTCTTGTACGTTTGCTTTTCTTTCACTGACAATATATCAAGTCAGACAAAATTGTTAATAAATTTACATATATGGGTTTGCATCTAAAAAGATAGACAATAAAATAGCAAATAAATTATATCTCTGAGGAAAGCTTAAAGGAGTAAAGATGATTTATGATGGATCTTCAAGCATAGACAGACAGGCCTTGAGTCAAAAAAAACCCAGTATCCAAATACTGATGTTTACAAAACCCAAATGAGGGGGATAATCAATCACTCTACAAGAGGATTTTTTCACCCTCCAAACAGATTCTCTTTTACACAGGGGATATCCCAAATAGAAAGCAATTAATTTATAAAATTTAATTTGCTCGAAATGTTTCAGAAAAAGGAGGTCCATCTGTCTAAATGCCTCTCACACTAAGGATGGTCACCATCTGTTTTTAATCCCCTTGGGGCAGCAAATAAGGGATTGAATTCTAAAATGTGAAGTTTAGGTTGATCTAAGGAAGAATTTCATATATATGTAGTTTTGTTAATCATAAGTGCAGGTTAAAGAAGGCAAGTTAGGGAATTTACCACATGTCTCCAAAACAAAATGTTTGTCTCTGCTTTCTCCAGGAAACTGGCTTAAGAGTGAGCCTATCTAAAGACTAAAGTGGATGAGATGATCTTTAAGGCCCCACAGGCTCTAGGGGGCTGTGACTTCTCAGAGTACAGATAATATTCAGACCTATTTGTGAAAAGCAGTAGGAAAGATCTTGCCATATGGAAGACATTCACAATTTGAGATTGTGTTTAGAAGATGTAAATGTAGAGGTAACTAAAGGACTGGAAGACATCTCTTTAGCAATATGCTTTCTGAAACCCAGGACACATGTTTACCAAATTGGGTAGAAAATCTGGAGAAAATATACTTTCTTGTAAATATTTTCCTGGAGATTTCCAAGACTTCCTGTCTTCATGGT